>JAKZAN010000219.1:0-74199 GCA_023053545.1 Lepidurus packardi
GCATCTAGGGGGATGGATATAGGCAGGACAATAAGCATTCAGAACCATCACACGCGCCTACTACAAAAACACCATTGGAGTCATCCTTGTATTCGACATCAATGTCAGGAATACCTTTGAAAGTCTGGTGTCCTGGCTGGCAGAAATCAGAGAGCATTCGAACCCTGGGGTGCACATTGTAATAGTCGCTAACAAGACAGATATGGGTGCTCCTGTCGTCGATGAGGAAGAGCTGAAACAGCTCAAACTACCCTACTATTTTACCTCAGCGAGGACAGGCGACAACATCAATGACCCCTTCATGGATCTCAGCGAGTCCATTCTAAAAAAAGCAGAGACTGGTGAGATCGACATATCCGACCCCGTAATATTACTACGCGAAACACAACCAACCCATTAAAATCAAATTTGTAGAAATCTGGAGTGCGCAAAGGGTCAGTGAAAAATGGCACAGCCGGATCGAACCCAGACCGAAGTCAGATCAAGTTGACCGACCATAAAAAAGACAAAGAACCAAAAAAGGGCAACTGCTCCTGTTGAGTAAAATCCGGAATACTACTTTTGATAGTCAAAGTTGTAACGTAACAGATAAGGCGCCAATGCTGGTGTCATCATGTTCAGTCCTATTGTGTTAGTTTCAATTAAAGTAAGGCGACATATCCAATTCAGAGGAGCGACTTTCGTTTCCCGAGATGTTGACATGGTCTTTTGTGAGACTGATTAGCATGCTTTCCTCCTTTAGACTACCGATTGAACACATTGTCTAGGGTTTAGTCACAATTATCTTTAAGTCGTTGCTTAACGAATTTTGAGACCGGGTACTCTAGGGCCTAGCACTTCCCACAGAGCTGAATGAGCTAAAATTATTCATTAAGTCAACTTGTTTGCTGGGTCGATAATTCGTGGGTTTTTCTTCTTGTTTGAGGAGTTGAGTAAACATCATGTTGCTCGAGGGTTTGTTCTTGGTAAACATCCTAGCACTCAGGGGAGCTTCATGGTTGGTAGTTGACCTTGGGAAGTTCAAAAGATTAGGCCTGTTTTCCTTATCACTATGCAGCTCGATTTGTTCGGTTTGTATTAGAGAGGAAAATTGAGCTTTCTCCAACTATATTTGGAAGAGTCCCTTTTTGGGAGGATTTTTAAGGGAGATGTTGGGGCTGAGGTTGGCACACTTGGTAGGAGTAGTCGTGTTGGGGGTACGAGAAGTAAAACTCGTCGTATTCTTCTGGTATTGGCACTCCACGGGTTTGATGAGGATCGAGCGAGGACTGACAGGATTTCTAGCAAGTAGAGAACGAGGTTGTTCGGAAGCCGAGGGGATCGGGGACATAGGCCGTGTGAACCCATTTTGGTGTCTGATGTTGATTTTCGGGATCATTATGGGAGAGTGTATTGGCTGTTAAGGGCGGACAGACAGGCTTAATAATATAGCTGTTAAGACTAATGATAAAGTATTTCTATGTGACACAACAATATAGCGTAATCAGTCTTTTTACTGGCTAGTTGGGTCTGTGCCTTGTGTGCTAATCTGTCCTACGGAATGCTTGTTAAATGAATGAGGATGGAATAGCTATCGAAAATAACTCATCAACGGTTGTTTTCTGCCTCATCCTTCATCTCATTTGCTGTCTCCACTTCTGAGAAGGCCAGCGGATGGCTTTCGAATACAATCTTCTCGAGCTCCTCCCTTCTGCGTTCTCCGAACAAACACGACTCAGGATTCGCTATGTGTTCCGCAGTCAGCAGGAACGGCGTGATGTCGAACTTATAGTTGTACTGGTAGCAGAAATCAATCCATAACTCGTGCACAATTGGCACAACTGTCTACGACTGCTTCTTATTCAATTCCAAGTAAGTCTCTAAAATATCCTTCTCCCGCTCACTCAGCCTGTGCGGGGCTGACCGATGCTTGGGAGGAGGCGGTCCGGGTGCTACCCCCGTCTACTTCACACTGTCTCCAGTGTTAACTCTATCGCCTGTGTTCTGTATTTCGTTCGTCTCTATTACTTGCTCCTTGCTTACCTCAACAACCGGTAGAGGTACTGATGGCTCCTTGATTTACTACGGCGGCGTCGAAATCGTCGGAGGAAACCCAGCCACGATGATAATCGGAGGGATGACTTCCTTGCTGATCTTGGGGTCCCATCGTTGGACGCCCATCTTGATGGTGCGATTGAAGGCCGACTTGCTGGCACTCATGAGGAGGAGGGCCTTGGTGCCTGCCAGTCTCTCATTTATAAGCGTGCGATTGACATTCCTCACATCGATCTGATTTAACTAGAATGTACTTCTGAGTTCTGCTTGCGCAGGGAGAAGAAACGCTCGTGTAGTTTCTGTAGATAGGCGGTGGTGTATCGCAGGTACTCGTCCTGTACCTGGGGTGTCTGGATGTGTCCGTATCGTGTGCTGAAGAACTCGAAGTATTTCGTGTGCACCAGTCCGTCAGAAGCGTTCCATACCTTAGAATTTACCAGTTAAAAATTTATTAAAAAAATAGGCTTACATCTTTGCGATCGTCAAGGATGACCACGAAGTCTTCTCTGGTGGGCAAGATGTTCTTGAGGTTCTTCTTCATGAGGTCGCGGTCCTCATCCCGGGAGATGATCCTCTTGGGAGTGAAGTACTGGTCGAACTCGGTCTTTGCATCAAAGATGTCTTTGTATGCCTGGCGAATATAGATGCAGATCTGTTCGGCATAGATTCGGGTGCCTTTGGTGTAGATATAGATGTCGAAGAGGGGCATAACTCTGCGTAGGAATTACTTCAAGTAGGGTCTCATCTTGATGACTAGCTTTTCGACTGCGAGGTCCACCACGAAATAATCCTCCAACTTGCTGACATCGAAATTTTCACTGGTCTGGGTGCAGTGCAGGATAGTGTTATCCAGGTCCAGGATGAGAATTAGCTTGTTGCTTCCAAGCAGCTTCTGCGTGAATTATTGTTATACGAGCTCCATTGCACGCCCGCTGGTGACTATGTCCTTATTCTGCATGGTCAGTGGCACCATTCTATGCACTACTTCAGCGGGTTCAACATGTGCGAAACAGAAACAGCACACGTTCTGCTACACTTTCTCATGCTTGCACAGGGTCTTGCGGACCTTGATGACGGGCTAGTCGCGTCCCTGGCATTGGAACAGTCCCGTTATTCTTCCCCGAAAATCGAAGGTTATTTCAGACTCTCCAATTCTACCCACTGTCTCTCCTTTCCCGAAATATTGATTCAGAGTCAGATTCCATTCAATGCCTGCCGACTCATTTGACACGCGGAAGTCTTTGCGAGCATAAGATATCCCCACTGGATCCTCGTACGTCCAAAGCTCCTGTCCACAGTATTGGCAGTAATCTATGCTGTTGGGTACACTATTGGGCTTAGGCAGATGGTCGCACTTTTCAAAGATGAAGAGGTCACGTTGGAGCTTGGAAGTGCAGTCTTCAGGAGGTGGAGGAAAGACTTCAATGATTCTGCCAGCATAGGGGAGTAGGAGGGGGACGATCTCTGTCTCTTCTGTGTAGTGACCCACGGAGTCGTTGGGCCTATGGGTAGTGTGCTAGGATATTCGGAGAGAGAGTTGCAGTTCTGAGGACCAGTTGGCGAAGTAGAACTTGTAGTGGAAATGGTTGTCGGGCTGCTGGCGACAGAACATGCCTTTTCTGCGGGATCGCATATGGTGTTGTTCGTGTGTTTTATTATTTTGTTAGTTATTATAGGTGTTGGTAGAAGAGTGTGTAGGTTGGCATGTGTTGGTAAATAGAGTAGGCGAGTGAATAGAGAAAAATAGTTGAACCTTCGTTCAAATTTAAACTCAGCAACAGGGAAAAATCAACAACTTCTCAACATTCTTTTTGTTTGTTTAATTATTTGTTTTTTTCTCATTATTGTGTAGGATCCCACAAAAATATTTTATCAGTTTTTTTGTTAGCTCTCCGAGGTTCTACTCACTCTTTTTCACTACATTAAATCACACTATATCTCGGAATATGGGGTATCAACTCACACATAACAGCATACATTTCCTACATTCTGCAGACTTCACGATGCAAAAACCTAAATCAGTCCTCGAAAAGACAGTTTACTGTGTGCTACTAAAGGGTAGCTTATCCGCTAGAGAGTGCTGTTCGCATGCTATTCAGACAACAGTATTACTATTGCCAGACCGATTGGTGCAATTAGTAAAATTCGATCGAATCTGAAGAGTTAGCAGGGTTAATCGAAAATAGGAGCCTGTTATATTGACTGGTTTTACTTAAAAATAGTATAAAATATGATACTTTTGGCATACGGGATAGCTCTCGCCTAAAACCCAATTAAAGAGTACTAGCTGCGATCAAGATAGACATTGCCAGATTCCTCAGCATCAGCATTATAATTTCAAAGCAAACACAAAACTATAAATACTCATAAATCATTCTCTTACAAAACTATCATGAACCTCCTCGAAGAAGAACAGCTCCTCATCAAGGATATCTTCCTTGTCAGGGTCAACCCTACTCACACGGGCGACTCTCTCGTCACCCTCCCTCAGTTCCCCAAAGAAGTCGCCGTTCTCGGACGTACTCCTCTCTCTAAGACTAATCTATTTTAGCTAATGGTTCCCTCGTCGCCCACCCCACCTACTTCGACTCGCTCCTCATGGACCGCCTCCAAATCCCGTAACCACATAATCACTGACATCTGCATCTACGAGTATAGTAAGACGGACATCTTGGTGTACCTGAGCGAGTGCATGGCACGCTGCAACTACCAGATCGAGAAGCCTTGGAACCAGACTCCCGCAGTCCAGAACTTCATCAAATACTCAATAGATGTACTACCTTACCCTCTGTTTACCATTTAACATTCCAGATCATCCGAAACTTTGTCTACATGGCTCTACTCGAAACTGATATTTTCCCCGATCAGGTCATCGATCTGGAAGCTGAAAAGTGTCCTGACCGTATTCTCGCAGTAACCATGCGTCTCATGACCTTCTTCGAGCTCAAAGGTTTCGACTTCGACATCTTCAATTGTATCTACCCACGCATCGAGGAGGAGGATAAAGGGAATATGTTCTTAGAAAACGTCATTGAAGTCATGCTGGCTCGCCAGCGTTTCCAGACCATTCTGGACAGCAAGTGCTTCTTCTACATAACAACCCTGGAGTCTCTGCTCTCAATTGAGGCCTTCAAAAAGAAATTCGTGAGCCTCCCTCGCACCCCTTTCTTCCCGGAAAACAAAGGACTGAAAGCACTCACAGGCAATATGATTGATATGGTGTCGCCCTTAGGACTGTTCGCCAGACCCTCAATAATGGGTTCACTCGCTTCATATAACCAATAAATGAAAGCAAACATGAATTTGGAAAGCCGAATCAACGAGGATTTCTAAAAGATCCACTTTAAGAAGGAGTTCGAAGCAAAGCTCAAGCACTATCACCAGGTAGAGGCCGAGTTTCTGGGCAGACTCAAAGAGATCTTCAAGGTGATGTTCAGAAAAGACACCCAAAGAATCATGTTCGAATGGCTCTACGGAGTAGTAGTGGGAAACGTCACGCGTACAAAACTAGGCACGAGACTCAGCGGCGTAGTGACTACCAATATTTCCCACGATGGACTTATGCTGAACATCTACGAATGCATGCTGGAAATCAGTAAGATCATCCTAGACAAATCGCAGAACAAGTATGAGTCTATCGACCCGAACTACTTGCGGGTGAGTGAGAGGTTCAAGCTTACCCAATACGAACCCATCAATAACAAGAAGATCGAAGGGAATATACCCGCAAATGAGAAAACAGAATTCGGAACCATTACCGAGTTCTTCTTCCTGACCGTGGAGTTGCTGCATGTGGGGGTTATCCCTACCATGCACAACTTCTTTGAGGTCAACGAGACCAAAGATAGAATTGAGAACGAGATGAAGAAACTGGACAAGAAACACCCCCTCTATCAGAAGTACGAGTACGAATTGCGAAGATTCAAGATCAAGTACTTCCAATTCTATCTGGCACTCATGAACGAAACAAAGATCAAAGCCTCCATGAAATTACTCGACATGGAGCTTACACTTATCCCAAGGTGGCTGGGCATCGATCCGACCAGACTCCGCAATAACCGCATCGAGGGCTACCAGAAGTCAATGCTGTTGAACTTTTTGCCCGAACATATGCTGAACAACATCTACGAGTTCCACCAGTTCTACATTCGGACGAAGGAGAACTACATGGAAAACATGGGCGATGACCATATCCACTCAATTCTCAACATGACCTGTTTGCTGCTCAGCGAGAACGAGATCAGCTCCAACCCTTACGTCTGTGCCAACTTTATCGAGCTGCTCTTCTACTTCCTCATGGTGCCTAAGACCAACATGCCGCAGATCCTGGCGAACAATGAAGTGGCTCTCGAAAACATCACGATTGGACTGGTGCGATTCTATAGCGACATCGCCTTCACGGGCAGCAGCCACCAGTTCTACTCCAAATACAAATATAGGTACTACTGTAACAAGATATTCACAACTCTCTGGAAACATGAATCCTATCGGCTGAAACTCAAGGAGATCCGCAAGACCGAGCACTTCGAGAGATTCATCAACATGGTCATGACTGACACTACTTACTGCTTCGATGAGACAGCCGAGAAGTACGATAAGATCAAAGAGTATGAGTTCAAGAAGCAGAATAATTCCATGACTCAATAGGACATACGCAGCGAGGAAATGATATCGGGTGCTATGCAGGCTAACCTCCAGCAGTCCACTAGCAACCTCAAGTTGCTACGCGATCTGTCCAGTTGGAGCCCCGAGACATTCCACTCATAAGCGTTCATCACTCTGGTAGTGCCTCTGATTAACAATATCCTGCGAACCCTCGTTGACCCGACTTCATTCGTGGCTAACCGACAAGTCACCAACAAGTATAAGTTCGACAAAGCATTTGTATTGTCTGACACCCTGACGACCTACACCAACCTGAACATCGGAGAAGGGTTCGTCAGTGAGATCATCCGCGATGAGAGATACTATAAGAAGGAGTATTTCATCACAGCCCTTCAACGTGCAGGCAACGAGAACTGTACTGAGGAGAACGTGCTGGAGAAGTTCGAACAGCTGATCAACCAGTTGTCCAACGCTAAGAAGGAGGAGGAAGACGAGGAAATTTATGGTGAGATTCCCGACAAGTACCTGTGCAGCCTGATGACCTGCGTAAGAAATCATTATTAATTGTGTAATGTAATGGTTCGTAGTTGATGAAAGACCCGGTGCTGCTACCGACATCTAACCACGTGGTTGAGCGTATGTACATCCACCGACACTTGCTGAACGACGAGCGAGACCCATTCAACCGCAAACCTTTACGTATTGCGGAGGTAGTGGAACAGTTGATACTGAAGAAAGAGATCGAAGAGTGGAAGAAGAAGCGACTTTAGGAGCTAAAATCGAGCAAGTCGAACAAATACGGGAAGAAGGGCGAGAAGAAGAAGGAATCAGAGACCGAAGAAGTATTCCGGGACAATTTCATGAAGTACGAGGAGTGATAATATAGACTTGAGGAGAGTGTATGAGAGTATGCAAACAAGGTCTAAGCAATGTCCACACTTAATCATGAATAGGCATCATAGGGTGTATAGGTTGTTGACGGTTAAAGATAAAAAATATGGAGAATGGTTGGCTATATCTAGGAATAGACATATTTTATCTATTCTATCGTAAGAATAGCGACATGCATTTTGAACTGTTGGGACTCGTCTGAAAAAAAACTATAGATAACTTCCGATCCGCCCTTAGCAAATACTACTTTTCACAGTTTGTACTGCAATCCTCTCACCCTCGCCTAACCCCCACAATTTGGACCTGTGGACATGGGGAAGTCGTTGTGGGCTGCTACCCAGCCGTACTCAGAGACAACTTCATATTTCAAATTATTTGGCACCATCGAGGTTCTAATAGAACACGACCTAACAGCAATGAAAAAGTGTAGACATACAAAAAATAGAATCAGCTGCCCGCGGTAGGCTCACACAGAAGGGAAGCCCAGCACCGGCCAAGGCACCACCTTCGGCATCAGATGGCTATACTCCTGTGCCAGCACCTATTGCCGGTGCGCCTGAGCCTGTTCTAGTGCCCTGGTGACGCACTTGTCGTTGCTCTCCCGGGAGAGCCGTTTGCTTGATATTTTGGTGTGGGGGATGATTTTATAGCCGTTGGGGGTGTTGATGCACATGACCATGGTGTGCATTATTTTGACCTTCTGGGACTTTATTTTCTTGGACTTCCGTTCTACGGTCTGGGCCGGGATCTGTGAATCAGGAAGGGTTTTTTTGGCAAGAGTCAAAGGGACTGGGAGAGAGTTAAGGGTGGGGTGCTGGGGGTTGGGCGAAAGGGGAGTTTGTCGCATAGGGATTGTTCTAGGTTGGGGAATAATTTATTGTAATTATTGGGTGCGAGGGATGTGTTTTAAATAGTTGAGGAGGTGCGAGACGTCCTTAATTTTATTGGCTACCAACTATGATCGATAGACTTCATTTAACTCGGACACTTATTTTATTTCTGCATGTGGAACTCCATAGAACTCTGCAGATACTCCCCTTTAAATCAAAATATCCACCTCCTCCCTTTTTGTTTTGCCGTACTTACCCGCACAAACGGTGTTCGGAGACAAGTGAGGCTCCCCTTGGGCCTGTCGTGACATTTAACGTCGGAATCAAAATCGAATACGCATGGGTCAGGATATTAATTTGATAGAGTAGGGTGAGGTGTTTGATGTATACTCGGGAGGGAGGGAGTAGTTGACGGGGGGAGGAGAGTGATAGGCTATTTTTTATAAAGCAGGGTGAATAGATGGGGGGTGGAGGTATAGAGAGAAATATGTATGAAAGACATTGTAAAAACTTCAGATATACATTGATGAGAGATGAGAACTATTGGAGTGAAGTATTAAATTGATAAGGATTCAAGTAGGAAAAATAACACTTCTACAATATCTAAAATAAATATTCCACAAAAAAGGGGGGGGCAGCCAGTCCTATCAAAAAATAGAATGATCCTCTGCTTCTATTTAATCAAGAATGTCATAATCCACTAATTAATATAGACATATCATTTTATATGCCGTTATCAGGAGGTACCTCATAGGGTCCTCAACCTTAGACCACGAACTCGCTCAGTAACACGCTCTTCACGTCCTGGTCCGCCTACAGACATTTCCTGATTGTTTCTCGGAACTCCGACGCCCCGTCGTTCAGACGGCGGATCTACTCCCTTATTTCCTCGATCTTCAGGTCCTGACTCATATCCTCCTGTACACTTGTCTGCATGCCGTGCGAGTATCGCTCTAGTCTCACCGCACCTTGGAATCTGCCACTTTCGTAGGACTACCGCAAGAATGCGTCTTTCCTGGTTGACACCTCCCTGGCTTCCATTTCGGAGGCCAGGAAAATCAGTCTCATTTTTTCGAGATGCTCCTGGATTGTTTCGTCCTTGGCAACTTCTTGTTCTTGGGACGATTGCTCGATCTCCCAAATGTTATCGAGCATTACTTCCAGCTTTTCAAAGAGTTCCGCATGGTTGGGGTAGCTGTTCAGTTAGAGCACGAATTGTTGAACTTGGAACACCAGGTCACTCTGTTTGTTAAAGTATTTCCTGAACGCCTCCTCCACTCGGAACCCGAAATCGTTGTCGTTCTTCTAGGCTAGGTTGCGGGTGCTCATTGAGCCCGAGTTCCATCGTTTTTCTTAATCTATTTGCACAGTTCCTTCTGGGCTCCTCCTCGTTAGATTCAACATGAGATCTCTACTGTTCACACACTCTCCTACTCCATTATTCATAGCTTCCTGTCCTCGTAGCGTCCTCGAAGTTCGTGATGATTCATATTGGCGACTATTACGCGAGCTAGCAGACTACAAAGGAGTCTCGTTGACTCGATTAAGTCTTCTCACGACTTCTTCATAATCCTCCTTTAGTTGCTATGTATACTTCTTCATTCTCAACAACTCTTCTGAAAGTATTAATTTTTCCTTCACCAGTTGTTCCAGCTTCGATTGGGGGCTCGGTGCATTACTTATCTTAAGCTGCTGTAGCGGAGACTGACAAGGTAGAGAGATGTCCACGGAATATCTGATAAGTGGTGATCCGTCGTGGGACTGTGGGGCCAGTGATTGCCGAATAGAGCTGTGTTCCGGATCTTCTAAGAGCATTTCTAGCCTTCGATTGATTTTCTGAGTCTCTCGATTGATTGCCTTTGTGAGGTCTCTTTCCTCCTATAGCTTCCTACACTTGAGCTCTAATGCTTTAGCCTTTGCTAAAAGACTCATGACTTCGGAGCTCTTTTAGTGTCCAACCGGCTCCTACTCTAGTAGCTTAGTAATGTTCTTCATTTCCAGCAGTTCCTCTTCTTTGCTGCATACTAGCTTCTCTAGCTTCTGGATGACTGCTGTTTTCTCTGCTATTACCAGCAATAAGTTCCTGATCGAAGTATCTTCCCGACGACTATCAACTAAAGTCATCAACATGCTATCATCCGCCATGGATCCACGTTGTCGACGACTTCCCTCATGTGATTGACCTCCCGATTTCTTATCCCTGAGGTCCTTTACACTGTCACTAATCACAAGACTCCCTTGGCTATATCCGAAGCCTTCACTGTGTCTAAGAGTCTTACTGTTTTTTAGAAGCATAGACTCTTCAAACTCTTCGTGCCCATGATAAGATGCTGCACTGCCATCTTTGATCGGAATTCTGAGTCGCAGTTTCAAAAGCTGTTCCTTGAGGCTACTGATCTCTGCTTCTTGTTCTTCCTGGACTTGTTGTATATTTTATGCTTCGGCTTTTTTCAGTTCCAGTTCAATAAGTCGACTGAGTAATGCCCCATTCTCGGATTTAAGTTGACATATTTACTTGCTTTAAATTTAGGTTTTAGCTTGGAGTTACCCAACAGCTCTGTATCGAGACTTAGCGATCTAGCGTTCCTTCGCTTTTACCTCCTACAGTTCTTTTTCTAACTGTCTAGTTCTGCACTCTCCTGACTTAATCAGTTTCTGACTATCCTCAAGGCTCTTAATGTATTCGCGGTTGAGTTTATCCTTGTGCACCTTTGCCTCCTTAATGCTTTCAGTCAGCTTTAAGATTTGCTGCTGAAGTTCGACATTGTTCTGCTGCAACTGTTCCTTGGCTACCCTTTAGTTTTCCAGTTCGTAAGATGTCTGTGCAAACTTTCCCTCCAGACTGAAGAATTCTTTCTGGAGCTCCCAGCATTGACTTTCTAATCTCTAGATGGCTCCTTGGAACTCTTGACTTTTCTCGATCGTGTATAGACTACTTGAAGATTGTTATTCAATTATCCTCTTCGACCTTTCGACTTCTCCCTCTGTCAAGTCAAGCCTATGCTTTAAATCCATATTTTCCTCCGAGACTTCCCTCAGTCTTCTTGATATAGATTCTTGCTCGCGCTATAAGCACCTTCTTTGTTAGTTTAGTGTCTCTTCTGCCTTCACTGCTCTCATCTCGCTATTTTGAAGCATCTGAGTCAGTCTATTTAATCCTTCTTCCGAACATACCACAGCTTGATCCCCAGGATTGATCAACCCTTTCTAAAATTTCAAAGCCTGGAGTTTTCTTTCTAGTTCTACTATGTATTCCTCTTGGCTGCGCAGTCGACTGATCAACGAGTTTGCATACTCAACCTCTTTCTCAAAAAGATTGACCCTAACGCCCTCGGTAGGAGTTTCTTCAGATACCCGAGGAGTGCGTGTGGGTGATTTGATTTTATGATCTTGTCTGGCGAGTGCCTGGAGGACGAGATTAGATTCGTCTCGCTCCTTCTGTAGTATCTACTTCAGATGATTTATCTAAGTCTCTGAAGTAATTCTGAGCTCTCTAATGTAGGAATCTGCTTTGATCAAGTCCTTCACCAAGTTAAGCTTCTCATTAACTTCTCGACTAACGATGTCTTTGACCTCGTTGATTTCTGAGTTCAGGGTGCTTTATAGCTCCTTGTTCTGTTTTTCAACTTTCATCAACTTGTCTGCGAGTGCCTTCTTCTGTTCCCTCTCCTGTTCCAGCATAATGACTGCAGACTCCAGAGTGAGTGCTTTGGTGTCGATCACCAGCCCGTATGATTGGTTCCGCAGCAACATATTATTCTTCTCGTTGTTGAGCTGGCTGAGCCTTCGGTCGAGATCTAGATTTTTGGCATTGAGTTGGTTGATGAGACAGGACAACTCGTTATTCTGGGTATGCAGAGGGTCAAACTTATTTCTGAGTTGTGCGAGTTCCTGTTGGGTCCTCATGTTCTCCTTCCTGAGCTCTTCACATGCTTCAGCGAGATTCACCTTTTATTTGCGCAGTCGTGATAGCTATTGATTTAGGCCTTCCACTGTTTTGTTATATCTGTTCATATTTTCGACTTCCTGGCGTTTCAGACATTCATTCATCCTCATCAGCTCGCGACTGCAGGCGTTGATCTGTTCCTTGGAGTTCTGGCTGATGAGCTCATTTATTTGCTGCAGCATACACTCATCAGTCAGTGTGCCCGACACATTCATACTTTGGGCCACCTTGCTCTTGATATTGCCTACAAGCTAGTTCTTGCTTTTGAAGCATTCAACACTTTATAGGATAGCTTTGGCCTCCTGTTCGGAGGGGCTTCCGATTAAGGGCTTATCGTATATTCTCTAGTAAATATCAGCGATAATCTTCTGTAAAAAAGGGGAGTTATTGTCCATCACGCAACTCTGATTCAAGATACGACTCACGCCCAATTTAAGAGGCACGTTGTTGTTGGAAATACGAGTAGTGCTCTGTGTCAGGTACTGGCTCTTGGACATCGGTAGAGAAGAGTAGCTGTTCAGGCTGGGTATCGTTAGGGCTGTCGAGGGTTTAGCATAGATATTTTCCTTGTCATATAATAGTGGCTGGGTTTGACGTTCTGTAATATCTGCATTGTACCAGTGCGCTTTCAAAGGAGAGGAGTTGATATGAACAGGAGAGTGGGTGTTCTAAGTGAAAATTTATTCTGGAGGATTGAGAAGCAAAAGGATCAAATGATTGGGTACGGTGTGGAGGGGGCGATACAGCGATAGACAAATGCTTATGGCTCTGTGGTAGCTAGCGGAGGTGGATGTTGCCTAAGATAGAGAGAAAGTACGTAATTTGGTGTTGAGGCTTACGGTTAGCGAAGAGTCCAGAGTTAGTGATGAGGACGTTGGAAGAGCTGAAGTACTGGGAGACCTTAAGGCTTTGGCTGGTAGACCTGGATAGTTCGAAGGAGTCATTGGATTGGGAAGCGATTGAAGTGTTCATTTGGGTATTGGAGTAAAAAATTTAGGATCGATGTGACAGTTTAATAATCGATTGGACTTGCTTTTTCAAATTAAAAAAGCCGATACTACTTCTTTTAGGAATTTAATCACAGGGAACCTGCACAAAAGACATTGAACTCACTGGACTTTGATAGATGGACGTGTAGAAAATGATAGATAACGCTTTGGAGATACTCCGGTCAGTTGGCAAAACTGGCAGATACGAACGTGATCTTGCATTTGGCTTCGCCTCCTATATTTGTCCGAACACAGACTGAAAAGCTCTCTAACGTTTGTGTCTTGTCATATCCATAGCATCAATTTGGATCTAGAAGTTAAGATTGCGGAGTGAAATATTTTGACATTCTGTTATAGATAAAATAGTAGAAAATGAACGATATCCCAACACTGAGCAGGAGGACGAATTTAAAGAGGTACATTAGTAGGCGAACGGCATATGAGCCAATGACACGGGCGATTGGTCTAGTGGTATGATTCTTGTTTAGGGTACAAGAGGTCCCGGGTTCAATTCCCGGATCGCCCCCTTTTTTACAATGTGCTACGTGTATACCATGTTTCGATAACAAAAAATTGGGTTTCCAAACCATATATACGTGTTCATAAGTGGGTAGGTTTTTGTCAGATACTAAGTTCCCGCAGCTCGTAGCTGTCCTCTACTTTGTGGAGTACATGCAGTTTGCTATCGTTGTCCAGCTGGTTCAGTTTGTGTCTTTCGCTCTGGTCCATCTTGTACACCCTCATCTCGATATTTTGGATTACTTGTGCACTCGCGTAGACAACTATAATTTCCCACTCTGCAGCTTACACGATTTGTCTATAGATGTTCTCGGCCCAGAGCTCACTAATCTAAGGGTTGCTACTTTGATGGGCAATGTAGTCCAACACTCTAATGGTCTACTATTGTGGAATGCCCAGTTTCTCATGTAGTTTTGCAACGGGGACTCTGCTGGTTGACAGTACAATCATCGGCGATCTGTAGTACTTCTTGAGTGAGGAGTACGCTTTAGAGATTCTTCGGATGAGGGGCTGCATGACCCAGAGGAATGATTATGGGTATACAGCGAAAGTGACAGCGGCTCCCAGTGCAAGGTAATGCTTCCAGGTGAGATCGGAAGTGCTGATTGGGGTGGTATTGCAGAGGGTGCTTTCTACGGAACTGGCCATGTCAGTACAAAGAGGTAGGCCTAAGTATCAGTTCAGTACAGTGAGAATTGGCTAGATTATAATAAAGTATTAGCGAGATCTACACGAATGACTCGACGAAAACATCAATGTCCTATATTTCACTAAGCCTTCCCGTCCGCGTTCTATTCGGGATGCACGGCACTCTGTCTTCTTCGAATGATGTCTTGGTATTTGCGGCGTTGTCTCTCGATCTAAAAGGTATCAATGCAGTGTTGAGCTAGTGGAGGTTGTTACGTATTCAGGCTGCAGTTAGTCAGGTAGTATCTGCTGGCGCTTACGTGGTTCATTATTCTTCATGTAGTCCTCTGCTCGTTGCCTGCCTGCTTCCTCCTGGGAGTACCAAAAGTAGATCAGTCCGATGTTGACGGCAAGGACAGTCGCAATGCCGAGGCGCTTGCCCCACTTGATGAGGGCGTCGAGGGAGTCATACTGGTTCTTGGGGTTGTTATTGTTGCTCTTGCCGTTGCTGCAAAACTGCTGGACTATCTTCCTGTGTATCAGTCTCTGTGTTATTTTTGCTAACATGTATATCCTCAATTCATTAAAATGTATATGATTTAATCGCGCTTGTTTATATATATTCATTCAATGGAAATACTTGGGCTCAGAAATGGTAACTCTGGCCCCCAAAGAAGCTGAACAGGGTATGCCAGACTTGGGCACGCACCAGCAGGAAGCAGAACAGCAGGATGTTGAGTAACGACAGCATCATTCTGACCAGAATGCTGTATTTGTTGTCTCTGGGAAACACGAAAAACCACCGGACCATCAGAATCGACATGATCTGCACCATAATCAGATATCTTTATTATCTTCTGAAGTAGCCGATCAATATGATGTGGAACACCAGGGTCAGAATAGTCAAGGTTTTGCGGATCCAGCAACTCGTTCTGATCAGAACAAACACTGAGCTGATCGACAGGAATACCTTCCAAATAAGAACACAGTGTTGTTCTACTAGCAATAGGAGCTCTTTCCAATTATTGACCAGATAAAACCACACTCTTCTAGCCTCCAACACCAAAATATCGACTATACGCAGCAGGAATTCCACGGTCCTCAGCCAGTAGGTTCTCAAAACTGGGTTGTATAATACGCCTAGCCCCACCCAGATCAGCAGGATACCGATGACCCCACGTAAAAACAGAGGATGAAGGTATCTACAAGCCCTAGTTATCCTGCGAACGACGAACATGAAAGCAGGCACAGCCATGTAGCTCACGAACATGTAGACGCTCAGCAAGCAGAATGAGCTGAAGGAAATAAAGCCAATCGTACTTTCTTCGTACAACTCGCTAAACATTTTGGCAGTCCTTAGAACAAGATGAGTGTCTTCTCTTGTCCTAATTAGCTATTTCACTGTATTTTTATCCAGGAGCACATACTAGTACTCAGTGGCCTTCGAGGTGACGATTGATAGATGCACTTTCTTTGAGGCGAAAAGCGCAGGCGGAACCACCACAGTCACAATGGTTTTCTCTCCTGTATGGTTTAGGTAGACTTGCGTCTTGCTGCCGGTCAGGACATTCGGATTGGGAAACAGTTCCGAGTAAAACACGGTGATATCATCAGCTCCGATGATTTGATCGAACTCTATGTCCATCATAGAGATGAGTTCATGGTTCCGGCGGAAAGTCAAGTAATTCGGACTACCTCCTTACACCACGACCTTTTTAACGACATTCTCCTCCAAGATAGTTTCTCTGGTGCAGATATGATTAGAAATTACAGTCTGCAGTTTGGCCAAGGCACTATAGCTATCGAACCTGAGCTTATTCTCAGGGCTTCCTGCGATCGCATTGATCTAGACATCTCTGATATTGGCCTCAGTTCCAATAGCAATACAGATAGTCACTATTCCAGCAGAACGCATCTGGTCCGCAGTGTTCATCACTACTTGAGGATCATGCGAATCTCCATCCGTTAACACTACAAATACAACTAGTACCTATTCTGGCAGTTTCTGAGACTTGATGCGTTGAAAATGCTCCTTCATTCCTAAGCCTGTGTACGTATTGCCCGCTGTATGGGGTTTTTGTGAAATCCTGTCGAGGAAGTGTTGTCGAGAGTTGCCAAATTATATACAGGGCTCAAAGCCAGAGCTGTAGAAATGCAGAGAAGACAGCCCCACATTGGCAGTGGTGTCGCGATAGAATCCGCTTAGGAAGTTCTTAGCCTCTTCGAAAGGCCTCTGACCGATACTGGAAGATGCATCCACCAAGAAGTTGATAGAGTAGAGTCTATCGCAGCTAACTTTTTCTACAGCAGAGATCATCACAATATCGATACTTCTTTCGATGCGTTGTGACTCCCAGAGGTACCGAGACATGACATCCTTCATTCCTACGACATCATCTACAAGGGCATAGGCCCAGAATGACTCCCAGAATGACAAGTCTTAGCGAAACATTTTGTCTTCGAAACAGGAGTAAATAACGGTGCGGACATTGATGTGTAGCTGATACCAGGGGGTTTTTGGTTTGGCGTGCTCGTACATCTTGATGAGCTTCTTGATCAAGAAAGCCCTGTACGATGTAGTCATCAGTCGCAGTTCTTATTGTTTGAATCTTGCTCTAAGAGGTAGGTCCCGAAGGATTTCGGCGGCTTCTAGGCTACTCTTCTGGAGATAGGGTTCGAGTCTGTTGATGAGATGTTCTGAGATGCCTGCAGTTTTGAGTTCAGAGGAGGTGAGATTGAGGGAGAGGTGATCAGCGATGTAGATATAAGAGTAGGAGTCCTGCACGAAGCCAAAGAATCTAGAATTATTCTTTTGTTCGAAATACTTGTAGTTAATGTCTTCCTTGGTGAGTGGCTCAGGACCTCCATTGAGAATATGATACCTCTCTTCTTCAGAGGAGTTAGTAAACCTCTGGACGAGTTCGGAGGCGGAGGAAGAGGAAGGGAAGTAGATAGGGATGAAGATAGTGAGGACTGAGACGGTTAGGCACCAGACGGTGGATCGTGTTAGTATGAATTCCATAATTCTAATGTTCGACTCACTTTTAAGTATGATTAATTGGTTTTTGGGAGAAGGGATATACTAGACCCTCTCTACGATCAACTAATATCACAAGAGCAAGAGAGTTAAGATATTTTCGTCAACTCTGTAATATCAGAATTAGTTATCCCTCGAACTTAATTCTTATTGGATTTTGTGAGCTCACCCATTTTAAATCTAGGACTTCATGGCTTCGAATACAGTTATTTAAAACTCCTTAGGATCATATTCTTCGAGTTGATCAAATTAAAAATGGCATAACCCAACTATTAGCACTTAAAGTAAATAACACGACTCTTGCTCGATTCATAAGTATTTGCTCGATAGCTTCTGGTACTCTCTAACGAATCTCTCTTTATCCTTGACCTTGCTGTCGTCGAACTTCATGGTGTATATCTCCTTTTTGTTGGTTCCCACCGCGAAGCCTGTCGTGATGTTTGGGCTTTCGCATAGCATCTTAAAATTGATCTTCGCGTGAATGACATCAAGCAGCCGCTATTTATCGGTTACATTGCACAGCAGCTGGCCTGTCACTAGTGAGAACACCAGCACTCGTCCTGTATTTATTAGCAGGATTCCGGGTACTGGCACGCCCTCCAGCAATTAGTCCACAATCAGGAAGTCCGAGATGGCCTCATTCAAGTAGATGTCAATCTCACAAGCTATTGTTCGCAAACTGGCTGTCTTGATGTTCCATCCCACAATCCTTAGACTTAGCAATTCCTTCTTGAGGACGTGTTCGCGCTGAGTCAAGATAAATAAATTGCCATTCCAGTGCCTGGCACTTTTAGCTATAGCCTTACGCTCTTCTTTAGAGTAGAGGTGGTATTCTATACTTTCTACCTTCTTCAATCCAGCGTCGAAGATGACTCTATCCAGCTTCACCATATTGGGCTGAGCTCCCCCTGTCTGGTCGTCATCATTTCGATAGAAGGCTTAAGACTTCTTGGGATTGATATAGACTTATTTGTTGTAGCTCTGGACAAAATACTTGTCGAAAACAGGCCTGGCTTGGTCTTCAGGAACGTCTTCGTATGTGATGGTGAACTGGTCACTCTCACGGTATCCAGGGACATGCAACTTGATGTTGAACTTGTAGTAGGGTTCCTGTTTGTAGTGCTAACTGTATTCCCAGAGGGCGCAACTCATGTCCTCGCAGACGGTAGCGAACTTGAACGCCTAAAAAAATACGATAGCGATCACCGGCGACGAATGATAGGTGAAAACTTCTCTGAATTAGTGGATCCTCTCTTCGCCTGTCACTTTCTAGGCTTTGAATTCGATAAGTTTTTTATGCTATTGAGGCAAGTTAGGCTCTTCGCCTAAGGGAGGTCTAGAGTAGAGAGGTTCGAAGAATGAAATGTTTGTCTGTTCAAACGTGACCGGATCGCGGTTCAAATTGTACTTCAGGAACACTCCAGACTTGAACCCGATTAGAACTGAGCAGACACTTCCGAGGAGGGTGGTAACAGGATAGAAACAAGCAGTAGTGATAACTCCCGAAGGACTCCCAACTCGATCACCAATGTGCTAAGTGAAGCTCTAGTATTCCCAGCCGTTCCACACAACAAGTAGGTTTGGGTTATAGATGAGCCAGTTTTGGCTGAACTTGTCGCATCGGAAGTTGGCGCTACTCCACTTATCAGAAAGAGTGAATATCGCGTTGTTTTCGATGTCTTTGATTTTATTGCCTGCGAGTGCAAAGAGTTAGTCACCATCAGAGAAGATGGCCTGGTGCTCTCCTCCTTCCCAGATGTCAATTTTGTTGATCTGGGTCTTGAGCTGCGAAAAGAAGCGTTCTTCTTGCTCTAAGATCTCGAGGTCGTCCAGGAGTTATCGAGTGAACTCATAGGCGTCGAACTAGTTTTCGAGTTTGTCGTCTTGACCCTTAAGAATAGCTGCAGGATTCCGGTACTTGAGCTTTCCAGGCTTGTTTGTGTAGTTGAGATCCAAGTCAAATTTCTCAGTGATCTGAATAATCTCAGAAGAATTCTTTTCGAAAAGCGACCCACGAAAGATCGACAAGGTTTTATCGACAGCTAATTTCTCCAGAGCGATCATTTCGGTAGCGGCATCCTGAATCAGTTTGTTGCTGAGATCCGAGTACATCTTGTCCAGGATTAGTTAACAGGCTGCCATGTCGATCTGCCTGCTCTCCTTCTATTTGAATCTCTGCGCAATGTTTTCGAACCCCTCTCTCTTCTAGCTAACGTCACTGATTTCCTGCATGAGTGATTCGAAGTAGTCTACTGATCCGCCAATCAGGTCCCCAATTATCAGTCTGGCTATCTGCACATGTTCCGAGTTCAGTTTACCGATATATGGTTTCAACTGTCCTTTGTACTCCTGATTCTCTTGTGCTTTCCTAGCATTCTCCTGTTCCTCTTTGAGCTGAACAACCCGCCTTCATCGTAAAAACTCATAAGGGTGTTGTGAATTAGATAAGTACTTTTATGTTTGGAGCCTGATTTGGTCGAGTTGCGACAGCACCATGTCGCTGGGAACTGGCTGCCTATAATCCTAAATATCATACCCCAGCTGGTCCAACATCTCCTACAGCTCTTCCGGCGTCAGCTCTGCCGCCTTTTCCAGGTACTCGTCGCCATGCATCTCCATTTCTTTCAGGACTAGTTTTTTGCGCAGCAGTTGTTCTTGTTTCTGGTAAATTTCGAACCTCTTGTTGTTGAGAGAACGCATATCAACAGGAGCTTTTCGGCCTTGATCCCGCATGCTGTTCATCTCCTACACTATTTTCTCATAGGTCTTTTTGTTCTGTAACTTCTCGACTAGTTAGTAGCGCAAGTCAGCTTTCGAGGCATTCGGGACTTCCCTCATCATCTTATCGACTAGGATGTCACGCTGCAGTGCCTGATTGAGCAATGCCTCACTGTCTATGTCTTTAGTGTAGTCCTCCATGAGTTCTACTACTGCCTTCTTTTTGGCAATCTCCAGGTCGATTTCCTTTTTCTGCCTTTTGATTCGCTCCACTTCTGCTTCTTTTGCCTGCTTCTTCTTCATGAATGCTTAGCGTTATAGCTCCAGCAGTTATGTTAGCTGCTTCTGTCGATTCTGCTCTTCCTACTACATCTTCCGCTTCTTCTCCAAGAGTTTGTCGACGTTTACTTCGCTTCCACTCCTATTGACAACCGCCTGGCTACCACTGACAGGAGACAGGTTGGACTTGATTTGTTCTAGCTTTTGCTTTAGCTTCTACTTTTACTACTGTATCTGTTTGAGTTTGTGATTAGGCAGGCTGCTACTGGCGGCTCTCTAAGGTTCATTATTGTCATAAGGGCGTTTGGAGGCGTAGAGGGACTGGTCATCGCCCTTGTAAGTGAGGCTTTCCTGAAGAGAACCAGCTTTCTTTTGGAAGGAGCCTTTTTGTTTTGAGTACTAGACAAACTCATCGTAACCCGGATTCTGCATTGCTCTTCTTAATATGAGTGCAGAGTTTATAAGTGCAATTTTAAAGACAACGGTGGGAATCTATCAGGACTCCAGATCGTCCGAGACTGCACTTTCCAAAACACTGTCAATAATTCCAAAAGTCATCGGCCCTGGACAAAATAACACCAACCAAGATTAATGAAAGTTACTGTTTTTCGTGTACTCTTTAGCCAGAAATACTGGTTGGCCCAGCTCCATTCGATGGGGGTACGGTTACTGAATACTAGATACTCGAGAATTATAATTTATTAAAGAACTCCATGAACAAACCTTCTGAACACAAACAAAAGGACAAGCAGCAGTCTGGACATGCAAAACTACGTGGCTCTATGGTCTACAAGACTATAGGACTTACCAAGATCAAAGACTCTGGCGTCCTCACTCCTGGCAGTGCCTCGGGCCACATCACCCAGAGCCATAGTAATATCAACCCCAAAGATGCAGTCAGCAGACCACGCACCTCCAAGCCCGACACAGCTCAGCCCGTGCCCCGCCGAGAAGCGCTTTCAGGCGGCGTGAGCTCTAGTCAGTCCAGCAAAAACTTTCTGCAATCACAGCGACTGTCACCAAAATTGCGGGTGAATGAGTTAAAATAATAAATAGTGGTTGATCCAAAAAAGAAGGCTCCCCTTATCCTTGCAGGCAATGGAGGAGTCAGCCCCAAGACTGTCCCCCGCAGGAAAGACGATGGGTCCTCTCTGCACAACCAAAGCACCAATAAGCGGGAAGACAAGTTCAAGGAAGAGATAAAGAAGAGTCTGGCACACGTAATTAACGTCTACTACATGGAGAGAAAGCACTCGCCTATGGATGCGTCCTTTTCTAACCCTACCGACCTGGAGACTGCCAGCACAGACAACTTAGTATCGAAGCCTGATTTCAACTTCATTGAAGTGATAGGGCGTGGAGGATATGGAAAGGTATGGAAAGTTGAACACAAAAAGAGCCATAAACATTACGCTATGAAGGAAATGTCAAAAGCAGCGATTATCATGAAGAAGAGCGCAGAAGGAGTTCAAAACTAAAAGCGACTGTTGGGACGCCTGAGTCATCCTTTCATCGCCAACATGGTGGCAGCATTCCACGACAGAGAAACTCTCTACCTAGTGATGGATCTGATGCCAGGTGGAGACTTAAGATACCACATTGGCGAGAACCAAACCTTCAATTAAGAGCAGACTCGTTTTTTCGTTGCGTGTATCGTGACTGCTCTCGAATATCTGCATCAGAAAAAGATAATACACAGGGATATCAAGCCGGAAAACCTTGTTCTGGACAGCAAAGGATACGTGCATGTGACTGACTTCGGGATCGCCAAAGTAGAACGGGACAATTCGGAACGGGATACCAGCGGCACTCCTGGCTACATGGGTAACCTCCATTCATCTAATTTACTCTCTGTGTTTTCTAGCACCCTAAGTTTTATGCAAGCAGCCCCATTCCTACTCTGCAGACTATTTTGCAGTGGGCGTCATCGCCTATGAGTTCATGATCGGCAGAAGGCCATACCTGGGCAAATCTAGGCATGAGATTAGGGAGGCTGTCCTCGCAAAACAGGTCCAGATCAAGAAAAGCGAGATCCCTCCGGGTTGGTCCATGGAAGCAGCAGACTTCGTCAACAAACTACTGCAGAGGCAGCCCAAAAGCAGATTGGGCAACAAGGGAGGCGTGACTGAGCTGAAGGAGCACCCGTGGCTCAAAAAATATTCCTGGAAGAAACTTCTCAACAAGGAATTGATAGCCCCATTTATTCCGGAACAGGTGCAGTACGTGTAGATGTCGGACTACGAGTAGTACGACGAAGGACTGATGCAGTACAAAGTGCTGGAGAGACTAGAGGACCAGCGTGACCTGTTCGGAGACTATCACCACAAGTTCAGTGGGTCGTGAGGGGTGGGTGCATTGGAGAACAAGAGAGTCTGGAGTTCTAATTAATTCATTGTGAGTATTTATTTAATCTTGGTACCTCATCATGCTGTTGTTTTCTCAGAGATTTTGTATTTTTTGAATCGTCTGAGCATATCTTTATAATAGATTTTAACACACATATTTTAGAGTTACCTGCTGCCATGAGTCTCTTCATCGGCAACATCTCCAAAAAGGTCACTGCCAAGCAATTCGAGCAGGCCTTCCGGAGCCACGGACGCTGCAAAGTCGACCTCAGAGTATCACTATACCTATCCTCATCGCTCCTAGAAAAAATTCGCATTCGTCCAATTCGACAGCGATAAGGACGCTGAAAAGGCCAAAAACGAGCTCCATAACAAAGATCTATGTGGACTTAGACTCAACATCGAATGGTCTAAAAACTCAGGACGTTTCCAATAAAATAATAACAGAGGAGGAGGAGGAGGCGGAGGCGGTCGCAAGGAAAGACGCAGAAGCACCTCACGCAGCTGGGACCGCCACAAACGCTATAGATCATATAGTCGCGAACGCAGGAGAGATAGTCCTGACTACGAACAGGAGACAGATGTGCCACCCATGTGCCGCAGAGACTACATGTATGCATCCCATATCATAACAATAACGAGATTGCGTGTAACATAGTCTGCTGGAAAAGTTGGAATAACGGCAGGAAAAACAAAGGGTTAAGAAGGAAGCACAGCAGCAGCAGCTACTGTTACAGAAGCAAGTGCAGGAGCAGAAGGAGCAGAAAGAACAGAAGGAACAGAGGGAACAGAGGGAGCAGAGGGAACAGAGGGAACAGAAAGAACAACCGCAAAAACCCGAAGTGGCAGCCCCAAAAGAAGACACGGAAAGGGAGGCAGGACAGATGGATGTAGAGCCCAACAACCAGTGAGCAGATACTGTATTAACTTTCATAGTTTTATATTTTGGTACAGAGGGTTTGTCAGGGTCACATATCACTGAAGCCACACTAATGAGTACTTTGAATCGAACTCTTGTCATACATTTAAACATGAGTTATCGGTACTACATATTTTTAGCCTCAAAGCAATATCTGTCCATCATCATTAATGCTCCCCAAATAGGAAACGACCTAACGCAGGAGCGAGGACCTCCGATAGGCAGTTAGAACTAGCAACCGCCAAAAGAGGGTCAACCACATAGCCGACTTCTTACTGACTCAACAAAGATTCCCTAAGACCTAGTTCTAGCTCAACAGAATGACAGTCGATTTGGTCCTTATCATGGACCTTCCTGAGGTGTCAGACCCACCGACTCGTGATCGGAACGTCGTGCCTCTCCTGAACTAAATGCAGAAGTCCCCAGATCCAGAGTTTCTGTAGGCTTACACGCAGGCATTCTAAGAAATCTATCGACAATTGAAACAGTCCAAAGACCAGACCGAAATCAGGATGAAGTAAGGAATCAAGCTGATAAAATAGAGAGATTCCAGGCAGAAGTACTACGCAGAGAGGGAACAAAGTCTCTTCACGCTCAGTTACAACACCCTGATCTACACCTTGGAAGTACTTTGCGGATTCGTGACAGAAAAGCTTATTTTTGAAGGCAAGATATTCATTTTCATATGCTGCCCTCCTGAAGAGCTGCTGCTTGCCGCACAGCGGTATCACATCAGGAAAGAAGTTCTGTACTCAGAAATCGATGTGATGCTAAACCTCCCTACCGACTCCAAACAGAGACCCCTGCTATTTCGCAACGTGAACTTTCCGGATGATCGGTAGATCAAGGGTTCCATATTAGATACTGAAAAATATAAAACCCAGTTTCGTAAATTGGGTTCAGTCCCGGCTA
Source organism: Lepidurus packardi (assembly GCA_023053545.1). NCBI lineage: Eukaryota > Metazoa > Arthropoda > Branchiopoda > Notostraca > Triopsidae > Lepidurus > Lepidurus packardi. The sequence continues at coordinate 24,652 of JAKZAN010000219.1, forward strand.
AGAAATAGATATTGGAGTTATCGTAACTAACTCCGTAATAAATTAAAAAGTACGAAGACTTCCTGCTGGAGTACTATGAAATGCTGGGGAGGTTCGAATCCCTACACTCGCCTAAGCTTAACGATACCCAGTACCTGAGTTCCCTCATGAAGAACAAAGAGCTGCACGAGGGCCATTTCCATATCTACAGGCAAGTCAGGAACAGGGAAGAGTACTTCGCCAAGGTCAAGTAGATAATGTAAAAACACGGCTACCAAACCTATCAGGCAGAAGCGACATTCACCGATTTCTTCATCCTTCACAAAAAAAGAACTATGAAAGAACGACTCCGAGCTCTGCTCCTTTTCAAACCATACACTGTAGGACCCGAAGGCGAAATACAACTCTTCCTCAAAATGGAGAGAACCATGTTGGCTTATCTAATTCTGTAGTAACATCTGAGGGTGGAGAATCTGTCACGCTTTAAAATTGAGATGATGGCTCTGCATGACAATTTCGACAAGTCAGGCGAATGCGACATTCCTGGACCTGTAAGTGGAGGACTCGATGGACACAACCTTGAGGAAGGGTGGTCTGTATGGACTCCCTGGAAAGTAGATGTGAAGCTCCTCAGAGATTACCTTGGAGAGAAAGTTGCTTTCTATGCTCTTCTGAAGACCTAGATGATAAAGTCCTTCCTTATGCAGACCCCCTTGGCACTGCTAACCTACCTTCTCTTAATGTTGTACCTCCCAACGTTATCTTCTCAGCCACACATTTATTACTCGGTGGAGTTTGCAATCTACATAACGTACAGTGTAGTCGTTGTCATATTCTTTGCGATTTTCGCTTCCTCCTGGGCAATCAAGTAGGAAAATCTCATACAAACCTATGGTCCCCGAATCGCCCATAAGACAATTAAGCAGAACTATAGGGCTCCCTACATTCGCAACCCTATCAATGACTACGCTAATGACTTCCAAGAAACCCGATCCTTGAAGAGCAGAGCTATAGAGTCCCTGGCCCTACTCATCATGCTGATGATCCTGGCTTGTGAGTCTGTTGTGTTTTACGGCATTAGAGAACTAGTCAGATATTGGATCGGAGCCTTTCCTTCATTCTTCATCGTACATGGGGAAGAGCTGATTCCTTACCTCATTTTCTATTTGGGAAACTGGATCATATATCGGTTTCTTCTGAGTCCCTTTTTCAACTTCCTGACGAAAAAATAGAACCACGCCGACATGGACTCTTTCGATAAAAGCAGGGCCTCCAAACACACCGTGTTCTTGGTGTCCCTGTAGCTCATTCCTGCCATTTACCTGCTCCTGGTCGAGTATCTGCGAGGGAACAGCTGCGACAACTATGCATGCTTTGCCACCTTCGACAGTTTCGTCCAATGCAGATACATCATCATCTTCATTTCTCTGCTGTTCAAGTTCGTGTCTCTCATCGGAGGAATCATTGCGACATCGGTTCAGAAAAAAATGGCCCTCGATCATATGAATAGAATCAGCTTCTAAGAAATCGAGAAGGATTAGATAAAGGTTTGGTGGCTCAAGAAGTTTCTGAAGAAAGTCTACAAGGAGTATAAGATGGAAGAACTTGAGTCGACAGCCTACGAATAACTTGTCATCCTCATCCAGTTTGCTCTGTTCTCAGTGACCCAGCCCTTGTCAGTCGTTATCAATCTCGCCTACGTCCTCCTCGAGTACTATTTGTAACGCTTGCAGATCCTCCAGAACTTAAGAAAACCCATCAACAAACAGGCTCCCCTATACTCAATTTCGCTCTTGGTGGTTGCGCCGCTGTATATCTACTGTGTCTCGACAAGTTGGATGATATTCGTCACATTCGAATAGCTCGAGCTCATGGGCGGCAACTTGCTCCTGTAGATGACATTCTTCTAACCGAACCTGTAGAATGTGTTCACGATCAAGTGTGTGTGCGTGCTGTTCTGGTTCTTGTTTCTGTTTATGATCCACTCCGCAGTGCAGGAGTTGTACAAGGTGCTATATGAGCGCAACTTCATGATGTCTCGCAAAGAGAAGAAGCTGAAGAACTATTTGTACAAGTTCCAGATGTAGCCGATCGGAGTAGCGCCGCCGGACGTGCTGCCCTCTCGTTACCTGGGTCGTGTGTTCCAGTAATGAGGCTCATACCTCCCCATGAATCACTCCTCCCCTGCCACATTTCAAAGACAATCCGATACAAAATCAAATATCAATTCGCAACGATTTTTTGCAAGAATGCTCTTTTGATAAATTATCGAATAATGACACATGTATAACTCTATTTTCTGATATCAATATATTATGTGTAACTCTGGCAAACTCTGACAGACGATGAGTTTGTTATCGTTACATCCAGTATCTGTGTTCTGCTCTCAGTCTGTCAGCATACTCTCTCTGCAGACTCCGAACAGTTTCTAGATGTAATCGTTTCTCAGTCTTCCCGCAGGGTCTTCCTCCAACATCAGCTATCTGAATTCCGACCACTTGCTAAGCACACGATCGAAGTCATACAGCTCCTTCGTGAAGTGCTTTCCCAAGTGTGGTCTTCCTCCGTATTTCGCTAGAATAGATTAGATTTAGTAGAGTAGCTCTAGAGAACCCTTCACAAAACTACCATCTTCAGCGAGGTACACGAGGAATCCTATTTGGAAACTTTGCTGTTGATGGGTGCTGGACAGCCAGGCCTCGGAGGCGCCAGTGAATCGCAGGATAAATGGATAATGCATGGCAGTCTTATGTTTAGAGTGCCACTCTCTGAGATCGTGCATGACATCCCTGTAGTATTTGACGTCGATAGCGATTTAGCAGTTGATCTGGGGAGCGGGAATGCCCTTGTTCATGATTTGGTAGACGTTGCCCACAACATCGGATACTACTTTGAAGCGCTGAAGGGTCTAGAGACACGAGTTCTTCTTCTCGCGATCTTTTGTGTCATGAGCGAGCTTATCCTCTAATTTGTTGATTGTCTGTTACATCTTGTTATTGCCTTAGGTAAGACTCAGCAACTCGGAACTATTGTTTTCGTACATCACCAGCTCATTTGATGAGCACTGGTCAATGTGCCAGATCTGGACCTCGTCAGTCCAAGGGAACCACCATGCCTTGGCTTGTTCCTTCTCGTAGTTTAGATTTACGAAGTTATCCAAAAGGTCATCGTACGAAGTAGTATACTTCATACATCGATAGATTTTATTGTCGATTAGTCTGAGAGTCACACGCGTGATAATACCCAGGCAACCTAAACTAGTAAGATAGGCTCCGAAATGAGGATGGCTGCGGTCTAAGGTCTTGAATGTCCCGGCAAGTGTCAGAACTTTCAGCTACGTAACCGCATCAGCGATTGTTGCTTGCCCCATGCCCTGACCATGGGTACCTGTTGAAATGGCACCCGCGATGGTCTGGATAGCAATGACTCCAGGAGCAGCAGGCAACATCTTGTTCTGGGAAAGAATGAACTGGAAAATAGTTTGGAGAGGGGTGCCACCATATACCTCGATGTGGTCACTAGTAAAATTGATGATTCCAGATAGGGCAGACATGTCAAGGAGTATTGCTTATTGACTGACAGAGCATATGGGTCCGTAGGTGAGTTTAGTGCCGATGGGCTTGATTTGGGCGTGGGGATTGTTCTGTAGTATTTACGCGAGGCATTATTCGGAAGTAGGAGCAAGGACTTGTTTTTGTGAGCCAATGACGTTGGTCTTGGACCAGTTGTAGACTAGGGATGCTGATTCCTGGATTTGGAGGTGTTCAAATGTCTAAGCCATGCTTCTATCTGGTGTTGCTGACCTTGGGGAATGGGTTGGTACTTTTATATTTATTGCCTGAGTTTTGTGTTTAAATTAACTTAATGGGTACGCATCGCCAGGTTTTTAAGAGTTCCCCCCTTTAATTATGTATATAGGATTTCATGAGGTTCGTTACCTTTTCTGACGATCCCGCAAAATGTCAACTTTTTCTCTAATCAACATCCTATTAATTCAATGCAGTCATTGTCTGATTAGACCTCCCACTATTTGATTTTTTCAGAATATTTCTGACAGACTCCATAATCTCAACTCCGGCCTACTTTACCTTTTCTTGAGTTCTCTGTCTCAGAAAATTTGACTTCGTTTCCAATCTCCGTTATTTCAGCTTTTTCTGATAACCCCAGCCTCATTCAACATCCAAAAACATATACGTGTTGCCTTTAACCGACATTCAAAACCTGTGAAGTATGACGCAGAAGTGCGTACGACTGCTTAGAAGAAATAGAAAGGATATATTCGGTTCTTTTCAAAATGAGAATCCTGTGTTGTGCTGTCTTGCTGTTCAGCTTTTCTTGCTGTTCAGCTTTCCTTGAGAATGGGCTTCCTGAGAGCGGGGGTTAAATTATAATTGTGGATACTGGGAACTGCTAGAGTCAAAATATGTCAGTCAAAACGTATCTAGTTCGGCAACAACCCACTAAATTGGCAATCAAGGAGCCCTCCCTTGCCGGCGCTATTCTCTTCTTTGCTAAAAACCATATCTACTAATATCTTCCGGCCTGGCATCCTCCGTCATGGGTGTTGCCTAATACCTTTTCTTTACCTCTATCTGGGACCATAGATAACAAGACACCTGTGTCATTGACTCTATCAGAGCCCTCGAGGCTAAACGCGTGAGCATGATCTATGATCTGTAAATAAAAGAAATACTAATATCTTTTCTAGCAATGTCCGACCCAACTAACAACTTCATTCTGTTCGATATAGTTTTTCTCATTACTCTTTTTCCATCACTCTATTATCATCGCCATGATTCTTGACTTTGAAGGCCAATAATACTTCGTTGAGGTCCTTCCGGTGCCTGAGTTTAGCCAAAAACTCAGTAAGTACACGGTCTTCATTCCTGATGTTATACCGATGGAATCGCTCAACTCCGCTCCTCTCCCAACCGGCAATCTCCTCGACACTCCCGATACTGATGTCAAAAAGTGGACCAGAAATACGCTCATCAAGAAGATTGATAACGTACTTGACATGGTACTCTAAGGGAAACTCAATTCCGATCACTAAGATATCCTAAGGAGGCTGAGGGAAGTCGATGCCACGAGCATCAAGGAAGACATGCCATAAATCCAGAAAGTCACTGCATTTTCGGTATGCAAGCAAAGACTCGAGAGCCTCGATGACGACATTAACCTTCTGACCTACGTACTACCCTCTCCTTGATCAATTAATTACTGCTTGGTCGTCCAGACCTGGTAGCTCGTTGTAGAAAAAAAGAAGAATAGAAAACCCATTCAGAAATAGTAAGATCGAAGGCACAGACTATCGTGTGCTCTAAGATCAAATGCTAGTCCGCAACACTCTCCTCGTCTATCCCTACAGCTGGGGAAAAGGCTTCAAACCCTACCCATGGGGCAACGGCTTCAACGAGGAAGACCCCAACGATAATCGCTTCATCCCTAAATCCCGATAAATCTATAACTCCACATTCACGTACATCGACTACCGCGAAATGGTGCATCGCGTCAACTAGATATTCTTCAAGGAGATAGCAGATGAAATGGCATTTAGCAGCGAGGAGTTGAGGTCCAGCTACTTCCGTATCCTGGAGTCGATCGGCCTGCTGATCTTCGTAGTGATAGCAATGATATTAGCCAAGGACATCAACACAAATGTGTAAGATCCCGACACGAATGATTTCCCGTTGAGACTCACATTGTTCATTGTGATTTTCCTGCTGTTCGTGTTGCTAGCAGCATCGCAACTGCTGCTGAGTATCTGGCGATTCAAGGAGAAACCCAGCAGGCTCAACTAAATCTAGAAGATCGCCGAGGACATCGAGGAGTATTTCTCGAAGGTCAACGAATAGATCCGAGAAGACGAGAAGAAACTATATAAGTACGAATGGCACTGTCCGCAGCACTGCCTATTCTTGTAGATCAGGTTCAAGGACAGGATACCCACTGGGGCGATGTTGTGAGTACAGGTCACGACGAGTAAGATAATTGTGGCGGTGGCTCTGTGAAGAACAACAGATAGAACACAAGAGTCCCTAGGAAATCTGATCTATCTCTCTCTTTTTCTCTTTTTTATTAATATCTGGTATTCATTTATGATATCAAATAACAATTAACTATCCTTTACCGAAAAAATATATATATATAATCTTTACTGTATATCGTTCCCCTCGAAACATCATGGAAAGTCAACAACCTGCTTACCATAAAGCTGTTTTCCTTAGGGCCCGCAGACCCAGGGGCAACTTTGAGTCTAACAAAGTCTCCATGCAGTACGACGAAACCTCTAAAACCATCACTGTACCTGGCGCCAAGCTCGTCTGCCACCATGCCTCCATCGACACCGAGTAGAATCTCGAAGCCAGCCAGGACCAGTGGTGCCAGGCCATCTCCTAGTCTATCCTGGGCTCCCTCCAACAGGGCAACAACGTGCTGGTGTCTTCCTACGGCCCAACAGCTACAGGCAAGACTTACACGATCTTTGGGAACAAATAGCGAGAAGTAACTCTACCTCATCCAAATCTGACCATTTGAAGTCTTAACCGTCTGCTAGGGCCTGATCGCGAAATTTCTGAAAATAATTTTCGATATGAAGGACAAGATGGCGGTATCTTCAGTTTCGATCGAGGGGTTGGAAGGATATAGGAAAGATATCATCGACTTGTCTGTCAGCAAGAAGGATCAGGTTCCCCTCAAGATCTTCGAACAGGCAGCCAATATCCGAGTTGAGGGTCTGAGGACCAACCCAGTCGCTGGCTATGAAGACGCTATCAAACTTGTCCAAAACTTTTACGAGTAACCTTTTCGACTTTCCCTCATACTTTTTTAATCTTCTCAGTAACCGTACTTACTCCTCTAACAAAATGAACAATCTTGCAGGATACTCCTTCTTGCAGATCAACCTTAAACTCAAACTGACTACTGGCAAGGAGTCGGAAGTCAGCTTTCTGGATTTGCCAGGCATGACTAGACTGGGTCACGGCGCAGACCCAGAGACCACCAAAGACGTATCCGAAATGAACGCAGCCATTACTACATTCGCAGAATGTCTGTAAGAGCTGCGCGCGAAGAAGGCTTTTATCCCTTTCCGAAACAGCAAGCTAACCCTGCTGAACCTGCAGAGACTGTCGATGTACGATAAGGTGTTCGTGATAACCTGTTCATCGTCGGATTCAGCCCTGAACGAAAACAAAACTCTGTTCAACCTGGTGAACAGATGGTGATAATAGACATATATATCAATAGAATCGAATATAGAGTAAATGTGGTATTAAAAAAGAATGTGAATTACTATTACTGAACCTCATGTAGGCGAATGTAGTATGGGGGGATGGGTGGAGTATATACGATAATTACCGAAAAGTCTAAACAGAGCAGCGAGGCGTCCTGCTCATAAAGTTAATATAAATACACACTCCGACTCCCGGGGATGCGATTAACTGGATGGCCACCCTTGGATTGGGACAACCCATATATAATCAATTATTGGTGACTCCCAAAAAACACAAACCCCACATTTTCATTCGTTCTCCGTACGCTTTCCACACTATTTTGTCTTAAACTATTACTCTCTCTTTTTCGCTTATACAATTTTCCCTAATCCCCCTCTCTTTTCTCTCCCCCCTAATACTCCTCCCAAAACCCATGGAAGTCAGAGACCACAGCATCCCCAAACGATAGTCCCCCCTCTCCAAAACCAAAATACGCAAAATAGGACCGTATCTCCTTATGAAGGTTATCGGCAAGGGCTCCTACGCTACTGTCTATGAGGGAAAGCTCGAAACCACCCACCGTCGCGTGGCTGTCAAACAGATCGACCTCACCAAGGTCAAGAAAAAGGATCTAGAGCGCATCCAGCTCGAGATTCGCATCCTGAGCAACATCAAACACGAGAACATCGTCGAACTCATCGACTATAAAAAGTCAGCCAGGCATCTCTACCTGATTTTTTAGCACTGCGAAAACACTGACCTTGAAAAACACATCCGTAAATACTACGGTGGGCCCATGCCTGAGCAGGATGCCCACAACTTCTTCCTGCAAATCAAGCAAGGCTTCCAAGTTCTGCGAAGTCATCGGGTCGTTCACAGGGATCTGAAACTGGCCAATCTACTCGTCACCAAAGACTTTATCGTTAAGATCGGCGATTTCGGGTTCGCGAAACCCCTGGAAGACGATGAACTGTTCAAGAGCTGGGTGGGCACGCCCCTAACGATGGCACCCGAAGTTTTGTCAAAGAAAGACTACAATGAGAAGTGCGATATATGGTCTTTGGGGATCATTTTGTACCAGATGCTCTACGCCCAGAATCCCTTCGTTTCACCCGATAAAATGACAATGTAGGGTCTGAGGGAAGGTCTGCTGCACAAAAAACTGGAATTCGACGCCTCCATTAATATCTCTGATAGCGCCAAGGATCTGCTGCGGCGCATGCTGGACAAGAACCCAGGCACTCGCATGTCATTCTAAGATTTCTTTGAGCACGCGTGGCTGAAACACAACTGCGATCTGGTGTCATCATCTGATAACAACTCTTAGAAATCCATTCGAAACACAGTTCTAGCGAAGGAGGTGAAGAGCTACATCGTCCATAAATCAGATGATGAGATTAAGGAGACCGTAAAATATCTGGATCGGATCCTCGTTTATAAGACTGCCCTGTTCCTCAGAACCACCATCGAAAACAGACTATTTACCTATGCCACCCTTGCCAGGAAGCTGATTTCCGCCAAGGAAACCATGAAGTCGGAACCTGCCAAAAAGCTACTATTTGTTGCTTTAGCGTTATTAGGCTCTAATCTCAATAAGGTTCAAAACATCTAAAATCTGTGTTACATCAACAATGTGCAGACCAAACTACCCAGCTATAACGTCCTCAAGACCCTCGATGTACTCCCCACCCAAAACGAGTTCTCCCGCAACCTCCCTCCAATTATTACAAAGAGTCTTAATTCTATTTCGGTCGAGCTAAAAACTATGTTGTCCAATAATCCCTGCTGTGCCAAGCTTAAAGACCCTAACGACAAAAAAGGGATCAGTGAGGTTTATTTGGGGCTTCTGCTAAAATACCTCGAAGAAACTGTAGACAAGAGTGTGGTTGAGGTGTTGATCAAGACAAGGTAGTATAATATTGGTAGATTTGACCATATTTCTCTGAGTTCGCGGGTGCTGAGCAAGTAAGTGCTGGATATTCTGAACAGCTAAAGCATCTGGCGGAAGGCATAGAACATGGGCCGTTGGTGCAACGATGGGCAGTTGCTGAAGCAGTACAACCTGAACCACACCCTTTTTCAGGTGTAGAGTAAGGTGGTGGCAGAGTAATCTAATAGGCACCCTTTGGACAGATTCTACAACGGTCTCAGAGATATCATATGATGCAACATGCCTTCCCTTTTTTCTGATTATTTCCATTCGTGTCATCATGTTTCCATCCTATATAACCCCATACCTTTCTATTTACTTCATTTGGTATTCTATTTTTCAATCGTATTCTATAACTCCCTTAATATCAAATCTATTAATACAAATCAGCATCAGGTGCCTTTAGCTTATGGGGGACCACGTACCGCGACTAATCGAACATCAGACTAAACTTGTTCTCTTCGTACAGGTTTCCATACTCGTAGCTGTACTTATGCGGGAACTCGGGTGGGAAGATTGGGTCGAGAGCTAATCTGAAAGTCTGTTCCAGCAGCTGCGGAATCAGATTTGATAGAATAGCTCCAGGCATTTACAGACATGGGTTCGAGTTCGCCTCTATCAGATAAGCCTAGAAATCCTCACGGATCATAAAGTCTAGCCCGAATAGTTCGAAGGCATGGTCTACTTGATTTTGATGATCATCCTTAGCGAACTGGGAGTAGGTTGCCTCGACGAGGTGGGTTGCGATTTTCCTCATCTTGGCGAGAACAGTGTCGAAATTCCTTTCAGGATGAGACCCTCTCAAGTACTCTCTAAAGGTATCATAGCTTATCTAGACCATAAAATTAGGTTATGGGTAAGTTGTTTTACTTTGTTGCTGGACTCGAACTTGCCATAGTTGTTGTGCTTCTTCTGGATAGCATCATTAGTGAGATGGATGTATTGGGACTTCAGGGAACTGTCGAATGCGAAAGAAGATGTTCGGATATACCCATCGCTATACCAGAAAGCCTTGGTCCGTCCATCCACAATCGTCACCAGTATATATGCCCGAATATCGAATTTCCTGCCATAGTACAAAAAGGGCCTCACATACTCCTGGATGATAATTGACTTGTCCTTTTTGCAGGATTTGAGAGAGCTCGTGATTTATTCCTTGGAGTCTAAGATGTTTATCCCCTTGCCTCTGTTACTATCTTCACCAGGTTTGACAATCCACATGCCTGCGTTGGAGTTCCTCAGCATGTTTTAGACTTCGCCCAGAGAAATGGTTTCCTCGTACAAATAAGTCTGAGGGAGATAGTCGGTGAGAGTCAAGCCCAAGTCCTGATAGTAGCGTTTGAGGTTGATATAGAGCCCTTTCTTTGAGGATAGTCCTGTCGCATTGGGGAGGTGATTATGTATGGTAGTGAACTAGGCCGAATGCTGATGCAGTTTTTCAGCCCAGTATATCCTTTTCCTAAAACAATTACCCTACTTAGTGGCTTGTTTGCCCTGGTTCTTAATGTTTTCGGAAGATAGATTTCTTTGGCTTGACTTAATGGCTTTCTATGAAGTAGACTGTGGCTGGTCTGAGTTGGCTAGGAAAAGCTTCGCTAGTTGAGAACCTTTGTATGAACACAGGTTCTATAGCTCCTCGCGGCTGAAAATCTTGGCCAGACCGTGTTTCTCCGCATATGTTAGATTCTTGGACGGTTTTTGTGTCCACGCCAGATTGGATGGCCCCTGGTCTTTAACGACCCACCACTTCCTCCTTTTGAGGACCTCCTTTACAATATAACCGTTGTTGCCCTTACTGATGACTGCCTTGGGCGCATTTACCTTGGGGTATAGCACCCCGTTGAGGACAGAGATACTGAACAGGAAATCTGCGAAGTGATTTTGATCTTCTTCCTCCAGCTTCATCAGCAGATTGATATTGTTGTTATTATTTATCTTTCGAACTTTAGCAGTACTCTAAGTTGCAGGGTTGGGGTTCCTTTTTTCTAATGATTCATCGTTAGCTAGCTGATTCTTTCCTTTAATGATGCACTCTCTGTCTTCCAAGCCATAACAAACGGGTCCAAGCTAAAGCGACTCTTGAGGCTGGCCTTGGTGGGGCATAAACCCCATAACTTTCTTTGCTCCCAACTTGGAAGATCGCGTCAAGTATGGGATATAGTTGTGTTTGATTGGTTGCGCGATATCTTCTTCCACTCCTTCGGTTTCCATCCCGTTACTCATTGTTTGAATGAAGGCTTTCTGTGTCATTTTAAACTTTCCTTTGAAGTTTAGAGACGTATTCCTTAAGAGAGTTTGATGGATTTAATTTTTAGCTGACCCTTTCTTAGAAGTGTTTTAGAGCGTAGGCATCCGATCGCCAAGCAAGTCGTCCTGGTGGCTCTCCCCTTGGACTCTGAAGTTGTTTATATTGGCAGTCCTGCTCCGGGGTACGTCTGGAGACCCCATCGATACCCTTAGGTGTTTGCTCGGAGATAGCATTTGAGTTAAGTTGTCACTGCGGGGCCGATTGTGGTGATGTGGAGCTGTGGTTAGGGCAGTTCTGGGATAGCCGAAGTTGGATAAGGAGTATTGCTGCATTTTAGAAGGCTTCGAGGAGAAATAATCAGGGAAGATGATCTCGGCCTCATCTTCAGGCGAGGCTATCTCTTTTTTAGAGAGATTTCTATGGAGATCGAGGCGTGACTGCGGGGTTTTCTGCCAAGTCCTGGGATCGAAATTCTAGTTGAAGAGTCTGAAGTTGTTCATGTTGGGCGAGTGAAGCTGCTCAGAGTAGGAATAGAAGCCAAGTAAATACCCGAATAAATAGATAACAGGATTTCCGAAAAGGGATAATAATCGAAAAGACATATATGTTATAGAATAGAATGGGGGCAAAATATAGATATACATTTGAAAACATCGAATCCTCAGTACTGTTGGTTGTGGGAACTAGAGAAATCGTAGTTGTTCTTGCTCGAACCGTATTCGTAGTTCGGAGCACTGTAACTGTACTGGTTAGCATCCACTCCGCCGTAAGAGTAGGAGTAGTTCGTGCTTCCTATCTTTGCCTCTCCTGCCTTGCTGACCAATTCGTTCAGCATGGTCTGCTGCCGATCGATTTCAACTTTCAGAGATTTGTTCTACAACAGGTTCCACCCATTAAGAATGATATGCTTACCTTGTAAAGAGATTACTCGTTCTTCATCATAAGATCATAATTTTAGCTTTGAAGCGCACGCACTTGCCTGTCTTTTTCACTCAGTTAGTTCTGTTGCCTCGAATTCCTAAACACCAGAAGATACGGTTTGTAAATAAATGGGTTTTACGTTGCTTCAAGCTGTCCGATGAGTGCCCTGCTTCTTGTAGCCTCCTGCAGACCTGACTCCATCTTGAAACGCTGGCCGTCTAGCTCCACAATCAAATCAGCCACCTTCCTTTATAGCTAGATCACTCTGGAATTCGATTGTTCTCGCGCACTTCCAACCTCACCCATCACTCTCTGCAACTCTGTCTATATGTTTGTCTTCTATTGCTCAGCCCGAGTTGCCCTTGTTGCACTAACTTCTGCCACCCTTTTAATGGCTTCGATCTCTTCCGCATGGTGCCTGGCCTGATCTGCTAACTTGCGCCCATCGACTATTGCGTGCTGTTTGAAGTCTCCCACAACCTTGATGTACTGCTGAATAGCGACTTCTTGTTCCTTCAGTTTGCTTTCGAGTCTTTTCCTTTCAGCGTCGAAGCCCAGTTTCGACATCTCATGCCCACCTTTTAGTTCACTATGTTTGGCGGTAGTCTCACGCAGAGCTCTTTCGACTTCCCTGAGCTTCTTGCATTCTGCTTCGAGCGTATTATGCTTTTAAACGAGCTGGTCATGCTATTTCTTGAGTTCGCGGAACTTGGAGTCGAGGGCAGCATTTTGGTCGACAGCACTCCTGTTCGACTGGAGATCCTTTTTGAGTTTCTCGATCTGGAGAGTGAGGGACTGTGTGGTTTTTGAAAGCAGTTCTTGTGTGGAGTAGTTCTCCTTGACAGCTTAGCTTTTGGCACTTTCAGCCACTCTCAAGATATTGTTTAATCGCTCAATTTCCCTGTTCTTTGAAGCGATCTCATCTTTAAACTCTTAGATCTGCCTGTTAAGGTGCAAGAGACTAAACTACTTCTCCTTCACCGAGTAGTCCAGCTTTAACACTGTTTCTTCCCGATTCGCCAGCTTGTCGTACAATGATTTGAGTTGATTCTAGTCCTGGATGACTGTGATCCGGGAACCGTCGTGCTGGGAGATTCGAGAACTCTCAGGTCCGAGGCTCACTCTGCTTCCTTCGAGTCTGTTCAACTTTATGCGGTAGTCAGTGTTTTGAATCTCCAGGTTCAATACCTTCTGTGATAGTTCTTGAATCCTGGAAGTATAGATATGAATGCTCTTCAGTTCCTCCTCATTTCTCTTAATTCGATTTTGAAGGGTCACGATCCTGGCTTCATACTCTATCTTCTTTGACTAAAGTTCTTGTTTGGAGGATCTGTCCTGGATCTGGAGTCGTTCCTTCAAGTCTTCGATGGTGAGTTCCGAGTCTAGGCTGACTTGATTAAACTGTATTTCTAGGCTTCTCAATCTCGCATACAGCTGTTCCCTTTAATTGTAAAGAGTTTTGAGTTCAATGTGCATTTGTCCGAGACTGACTTCAAGTTATCTTGCTATGTTTTCTGCCCTTCTTCGGTCTGACTCCAGATGTGAGATCTCCGTTTTGCCTTCAGTATATTTCTCCTTATAGACCTTTAGTTGTTTCTTGAAGTACATCGCTTCAGTGGTCAGCAGGTTCACACGCTCCTCGATTTCGAATGACTTTGTTCTGAGATCGAGCAATGTTTCAGAAGGTATAGTAGGATTCTTTGCCTCAGAAGATGCCGATATCGGGATATTTTGTTGACTATTCAACATATTTTCAAGGATCAATCTCATGTCACGGATTCGGTTGGTTAGAGGGAAAGGCGTTTATAATCCATTAATCGGGATACGGGAGGGAGTCATAGGCAGAAAGGTGTTTGGAGTGATACTCTGGGACTGGTTGTGAGTCGTGTAGTCATGGATGATGTCATTGCTGGCGACTTCCGGCTGGTGTCTCTTCTTCAGCACCTCATTACACTCGTTAAGACGGAGGTTCAGCGTCATGATTTAGTTGTTCTGGAGTGCCACCAAACTCTCCAACTCAGATATTTTCTAATTGGAGGTTTCATTTTGTTTCTTCAGACTAGAGATTATTTCATTGAGGCTATTGGCCTAAATACTGAGGTTTCTGAGTTCGATCTGAGCATTGTTGTTGGATTGAGCCAGGAGCGTACGGGCAGATATGGCCTACTTCATGCGGTTGGTATCTGATTTTAGTTCTTTGACGAAGCTTCGCAACTCACTCACTGCCGATTCCTCCTACTTCAGCTCTTTGATGGAGACCACTTGGAGTTGTTGAACTAGAGCCTCGTTATTCTTCTCAAAGGTCTTGGCAGATTCTCTCAGATGAGCAATCTCAGTACGCGCAGAACTGAGTTGGTCCTGCATCTCCCGCGTTAGTTTCAGGAGCTGGTCTTGACTTTCTTGTCTAAGTCGTTGCTTATCCATCTACGCCATTCGCATAGCCTGTTGGAGATCAGACTCATGACTTAGGACCTTATGCTTAAGACGCTTGATTTCCGAGTTGAGGTTTTCTTCGACTTGACGGTAGTGTTCGGTGAGGTCGGAGTTGTTAGGGTTAGAGTTGTTCAGTTGGATAAGGGTTAGCTGTTCACGATAGTCTTGTTCGATCTGTTGGAACCGTGTTTCGTAATTGGATTGCATGTGTTCCATTTGGGCATTGCAGCTTTGGAGCTGACGCTATAACTATTGGTTGACACCCTGTTGATGTTCGAGGGCTAACTGCAGATCTTGCTTTTGGGCAGAGATTGTTTCGAGGGTGCGACGGTGTTGGTCGGTGATGGCACCTCCGGAGTTTTCCCGAAGATAATCTACCTGCACTTTCAATTGCTTGTTGCTGTTAAGTAGGGTGCTGATTTATTTGAGTGCCTTCTGATATTTGACTTGGATCTGCCCGAGCTCATCGAAACCCCTACTGCGACTCAGCTGTTCATGGAGGTTGGAGTTTTCAGCCTGGAGCATGTGCAGTTGATGAAGGAGTTGTTCTTGAGTGAGGGGGTCGTCCTGCTCTTCATCCTGGCCGTAGAGAAAGTGTCGGATTTAATTCTATCGTGCAGCAGCAGAGTTGGAAGAAGGAAAGGATTGGTGGTAATTGTCTTGATTGTGCATGGGCAGTCGATGGGGGTTGTTTGGGAGAATGTGGTTAAGTGTTTTTATAAATATATATGTATATAGTATGCAGGCGTCAGTTAAAGGGTTATTTTTCCTTATCGGATTGGTAATATGGGGGTGTCAATCTGGGTAGATTCAAGGTTTTAATATGGAAACCCATGATCTAAGAATTTCGGCCAACTGTCAGTACTGTGTTCTGATGGCCCACAGCTTCACTCCTATTCCAGTGAGGAATGCCAGCAGTGTCCAAACTACCTAGTTATAGTTAATCCTTTATTTTTTAGATTGGATGACTGTGTCAGTCCTTTTCCTTGAGCTTCTTTCATCGGCCTTTAAAAATATAATTTATTAAGTTTTTTACAGACTCTCTCCTCTTACCATGGGCAACATCAAAGACACGTGCGCCACCAGGAACACACTCATGACATAGTCACACACCAAAGTCATCGGTCGATTTGAAATCCCTACCCTCGCCCTTCTCAATAAATATCCCATAAACACCAATGCAGCCGAAACGCAGCCCCATCTCCTTCGTGTTTCCCAAGAATAACAGAACACATTTGCCTCCATCATCAATGCTAACCGAGACACAGAGTTCAAGGACCAGAATTTCCCGCCGCAGCCTGGCTGGGTTCGTCTTTCGCGACTTTATAACTACAGCAAAGGAGCCCCTCTCATGTATTATGAAAAAGGCCTTGAAACTTTGGTCCAACACGAACCCGAACTGTGTTACTTCTCAGCAGTAATGTGCTACCTCGCCCAACGCTTCCAAAATCTCCCCAAGACCGTTGGCACGAACATCTCGAAAAATGGGGTATTCGGTATAGTCATGCACCCTTTTGGAGTCCGTACTCTTGTTATCGTTGACGACTCTGTCCCCAGCCAGAAAGACAAGATTCTCTATGCAGGGTCTCGCAGAGTGGAACTATGGTCTTACCTTTTCGAAAAGGCTTGGGCTAAACTCCTCGGAGGATACAGAAATGCCCTAGGCTGGTCCCCAGAGGATGCCATCGAATAAACCCTAGGAGTGCCAGGATACTCGTACGCTATCGATGAAAGGAGTTTCGACGATTTGAACAAGATGGCCTTCGATTTCAGGAGCCAGAACATGTGCGTAACGATAACCGCAAAGTCTGATGAGCAACTACCGGCGGGATAGCTTTTTGGAAGGCAAGTGTTTTTCCTGTAAAAAGTCATAGATCAAGAGACACTAAAACTGAGGTGCCCCTATTAGAATTTCAAATTCAACGGGAGGATGGTGAGAGACAACAGCCAGGATTACGCAGTGTACCGCAAGGAAATGCTTGAAAACCCCAGCATCATTTATGTCAACATCGAGGATATCAAGAACTACTTCGAATTCTGGACTGTAGGTTTCGTGAAGGAGATGTATGAGCAAAGATGGCAGATGTTCAATTGCGGTAGTGAGCCAGCCTATTTCGAGTTCCATGTCAGCCGGAACGAATCTATAAATCTGCGTGTGGTCCAGATGTTCGAGGGGTACGTCCGCAACAACTCTAACTACCGGTACAGCTCAGTGTATATCCGTCTGTTCAGCTGTGAGACTGGCGAGCTGATTAGCGAGGGTTGCAGGAGGGCCCTCTACTTCGTCAAAGCAGCAAGTAAATACCCTGATCTTTGATGATTTTTAGATGTGTTCGAGAACATTTTCACGACTCTGCCACCGGGGAACTATTTCATGCGTGTGGAAATAGACTGGCTGTTCCCCGACAAGATCCACTAGGCTTGTCTGACCAGCTACAGTAACTCTGCACACGACCTTCGTCTGTACAATCTGAAAGACCATCCTGAATAAGGTAACTCCCCCACCTTCACACTATAAACTGATATCTGTACAGCTAAGAGAAAATATATGGGTTACCTCTAAAATATGTTTGTCGACAATCCTGAAGTCAAAGAATTGGAATCTCTACGCTACTGCACAAAGTGGCTCAAGAATGCAGTGCTTATCTATTTGGATAATCCCACTCCCAGCCTCATGAAGGTTATAGTAAACTTAAAGAACAGCGTCAATCTGGTACCCGTGCCTGTGGGGGAGTACGACTTCAGCAAGAAGACTCTGCACGTGGAAATAGCAGGCCTGTCAAAGAAGGTGATCGAACTGAGGAAGGAGAACGTGTTCGGTTAAGGGCAGATCGGGAGCTACAGCCTGTAACTTTTGTGAAGATAATGTCCATTTTTCAAAGGCATGTATTTATACTCGCTTAGTCATCAATATTTTTTAACACTCGTACATTATTAGGGTAAGGTATTTGAAAATTAAGGAGGGGTAAGGGGTGTTTGTTTGATTATTGTTGAAAGGGCATCGTCTTCTAAGGCTAGCTAAACTGTGCCTGTCCTCTGTATAATTAATTAAATCATCAAAAAGTATTTATAACAAACAAAAACATAGGAGAAGGGTACAGTTGTTGAACGCACACACTCTCACGTTCTCGCTCCCCCCTTCCCGACAACACAAAACCGTGATGACAACTATCGAGAATGCGACACTGTTTTTAGACATGGGCGCTGTCATAGTTACTCTGACTCTTTTTCTATACTCTATCCCCATTTCATCATCGATATCCATATTGCTGCATGTCACGAACGTGCTGGCTACGAGTATTCATTCATGGATTGTGTAGACTCAGTTTTTGGAGGTGGTAGAACACCGTGTCGGGAATACTGTAAAGAGTATGCAGCAGAAAGCAGCAGGAAGGGTTTATGCTCAAGTCCTCGTGATATAAAAGAATAAAATACTGTGCCGGTTTCCCTGGCACGAAATATCCAAGTTGCGAGACTTGCCATTTGACACTTTTAATATCCCATCGGACTGTATAATAACTATACAAACCCAAAACAAGTGTTGACACTCCCTCTGACCGATCTAGATGTAAACTCACGACTAAATGTCCAGACTCTTCGCCGCTCGATACTTCGTCCAGACGGTGGCCAAAAAAAAGAAAGTCGCCTCCTACCTCCTCGAACAGCACGTGGAGGAAGCTGAGCTCCCACTTGCCGAAGCTATCGCTCTCAAGCGTGATGCCTCCAAGATTGAGGCTTCCTACAAACCCAAGAAGGTCGAGAAGTACTGGAGCGAGTTCTGGGAAACCAAGTAAGCCGTCCTTTTCTTCATATCGCCACCATCAAACTGTTTACAGTAAATTCTTCCACGCCGACAACCAAACAACCAATCCCAAAAAATTCGTGATCTGCTTGCCTCCTCCCAACGTCACAGGCTATCTTCACATTGGTCACTCCCTGACCACTGCGATCGAAGACTCCCTTTCCAGATGGAAGAGAATGTCTGGCTTCGAGACTCTCTACGTACCTGGCACTGATCACGCAGGTATCGCAACTCAAAGCGTCGTCGAGAAGCAGCTCATGAAGCTAGAGAATAAGACAAGACATGACTACACCAGAGAAGAATTTATGTCTAAGATTTGGGAATGGAAATAGAAGCATGGTAATGGTATCCTTAATCAATTACGCAGAACCGGTTCCAGTCTGGACTGGGAAAGGACAGTATTCACTATGGATGATAAACTCTCCCGTGCCGTCAAAGAAGCGTTCGTCCGCCTCTACGACCGCGGACTCATTTACAGAGCCAACAGGCTCGTCAACTGGAGCTCTATCCTTAAGACTGCCATTTCGGATATTTAAGTCGATTACGAAGAGCTCAAGGGAAGAACTATGATGGCAGTTCCTGGCTACGAACACAAGGTCGAGTTCGGAGTCATCATCTATTTCGCCTACAAACTCAAGGAAGATCCTAGCAAATAAATCGTTGTGGCTACCACCCGTATCGAAACCATGCTTGGTGATACTGCCGTGGCTGTCCATCCTGAAGACCCAAGATATAAGGACTTTGTTGGGAAGGAACTCGTGCATCCATTCATCCCCGACAGGAAGATGGTTGTGATTACTGACACTATGGTTGAGAAGGACTACGGAAGTGGTGCCGTGAAGATTACCCCAGCCCATGACCCTAACGATTACGAATGTGGAAAGAGACACAAGCTTGAGTTCATCAATATCTTAACTGATGATGGTATGATTAACCAGAATGGTGGAAAGTACCAGGGATTGAAAAGATTTGCCTGCAGAAAAATAATCGAAGAAGATCTCAAAAAAATTGGACTTTGGAAGGAGAAAAAGGATAACCCTATGAGACTCGCTTTCTGCCAAAGATCGAAGGATGTGGTCGAACCTATTATCAGACCTCAATGGTGGGTCAACTGCTCCGAGATCTCAAAGCCCATGATCGAAGCAGTCAAGACAAAGGAGCTTGAAATCTTGCCCTCAGAGTATGAACATACTTGGTACAGATGGATTGAGGGCCTCAGAGACTGGTGCATTAGCAGACAGCTCTGGTGGGGACACAGAATTCCTGCCTATCAAGTGTCTGATGCTTCCAAGCCTGATGTTGCCTCTGATAACTGGGTTGTGGGCAGAACCGAGGCTGAAGCCAGAGAAAGAGGAGCTAAATTGCTCAACATTCCTCTTGAACAAGTGAAGCTCGAACAAGATCCTGATGTGCTTGATACCTGGTTTAGTTCCGGACTGTTCCCCTTCTCTGTGCTGAGCTGGCCTGATGAAGAACATCCCGACTTCAAGCAGTTCTTCCCCAATAGTATTTTGGAGACTGGCCACGATATCCTGTTCTTCTGGGTAGCCCGTATGGTTATGATGAGTCTTTGGTTGACCGACAAACTTCCATTCAAGACAGTTTTCTTGCACCCAATTGTGTGTGATAGTGAGGGCAATAAGATGTCTAAATCGAGAGGTAACGTTATCGACCCTCTTGAAGTCATCGAGGGTACTAACCTTGACCACCTGATCAGTAAAATTAGAAGCGGCAACCTTCCTAAAGGTGAACAAGAAGTCTCTATTAGAAAAGCCCAGCACGAGTTCCCTGATGGTATTCCTGAATGCGGCTCTGACGCTCTCAGATTCTGTCTGCTTGCCTATATGAAGCAGTCAAGAAGCATCAATCTGGACATTAAGGTCATTGAGTCTTACAGACAATTCTGCAACAAGATATGGAACAGCTTTAAGTTTGCTCTTCCTCACTTGCAGGATGTCAAGGACTACAGCATAACCTCTGTGGACCCTGCTAACTGCACCTTCCTCAACGCTTGGATCCTCGCAAAGCTTAACAAAGCCATCAAGGGAGTCAATCAGAGCATGGAAAAGTATGTCTTCGGTGACGCTACTACCTACTTCTATAACTTCTGGCTCTATGAACTCTGTGATGTGTATCTCGAAGCCACCAAGGCCGTATACACAGGCAAGGACCAGAAAGCTATTGAAGAAACTAACCATGCTCTTTTCACCTGTATCGAAAGTGGTCTGAGATTGGTGCACCCCATGATGCCCTTCTTATCTGAAGAGCTCTACCAAAAGCTTCCTCAATACCCCAGCAAGAAGGAGTCAGTTTCTGTTCATCCCTATCCTAATTCCCTCGAAGAAATCTTCCCGCTGAGCGAGACTATGCTGCACAGATTTGATCTGGTCGAGAAGGAATTCGAATCCGTCAACAAGGTACTACTCATTCATTAATTCCAAATTATCTCATTTTTAGACTGCTGCTGCCATCCGTAAAATGTGCTCTAATGTCAACCTCCCTTCACACATCAGACCCAAAGTTTACCTCATCTCCGAAGACTCTGTCCTCATCAGAGAGACTGCCCTACTAGCTACCCTGTCTAAGTGTTCCGATGTGACCTTGATAGGTTCTGAGGCTGAAGTACCCAAAGGCTGCAGCACTACTAACCAGTCTACTACCCGTATCTTCGTGGCTTTGAAGGAGTACATTGACTTCGATAAGGAAACAAAGAGACTGGAAAAGAAGCTGGATGAAATGAAAAAGCTAATTGAAGGTGTGGACAAGAAGATGTCGGTGAAGGACTACGCGACAAAGGTTCCTGAAAACGTAAGAAACGAACAGAAGGAGACCAAGGAGAAGTACATGAAGGAAGAACAGTTGACTCGGGACTCGTTGACACTGCTGAACCAGTTGAAATGATAAGAATGCATTACAGAGTAGGATTGATTTGGTTTTTTCTAGATATACAAAAGGTAGGCAACAAGAAAATATTGAGGGAATCTAAAAAGAACTTTCGGGCTTAGAATTTCTGAGAAAGATTACATATCGAGTGTCAACCATTATTTTATCTGCAGATATTATTTAGAATCCTCTTCCATGTTTAGTCAGACATCGATCGATCTCGTGGGCTGGATCTACTTCTTCGCGTGGAGTCTCAGCTTCTACGGACAGCTCTTCCTCAACTACAAGCTCAAGAAGTACACCAAATCATCCTAACCCAATTCGTAGTGTCGAGGGAATGAATCTGGACTTCCTGGCCATGAACGTCACGGGATTCTCCTTCTACTCCATCTATTGCTCTTATGGCTACTTTTTCCCAGGAGCCGAGGCCTCGACTGGCAAGGTTGACCTCAACGACCTCTTCTTCGCCTATCACGCCATTTTCGTCACTCTACTCACAGTGGGTCAGACCTTTATATACCCGCGCGGCAAGAACAAGATAATGAAGGCTACTATAATCTATCTCAGCTTCCTTTGGGCTTTCGTACTCGTCTACGGCTTCCTGACCTTGGTAATTCATTCTTTCTGACTGGTGTTTGTGAGTTCTCAGGGTATCAATGTCATGGACGTTTCTCCCCGACTGTCAGTGCTCAGCTTCATGGGCTATTTCAAACTATCCATCTCTTTCCTGAAGTATCTGCCGCAGATGTACTGGAACTTCGTACGTAAGTCTACATCTGGTTGGAGTATTGTCAATATTCTGCTGGACTTCACAGGTGGAGCCTTTTCTTTCTTGCAAATGGGAATGGAGTACAGCAATGGAAAGGATCTCAACATAAACCCTGTCAAGCTCGCCCTTTCTATCATTTGCATGGTGTACGATATGATATTCATGGTGCAGCACTACTTGTTGTACCCCGAGAAAGCGGAGGCTGAATCCCCGAAAGGTAGCGAAATCGGTTAACATTATGGTGACCTAATAGAACAAGATCCTGTGCCCTCGGACCGGGTGAAACTGGGCGACTACGAGAACAAGGAGAACCCTCGTCTGACATCAGAACGCGACACAGCCCAGCCGCACAAGCCGATGCTGTAAAATGTCTGAACCCACCCAATTCACGCTGCTTGATCCAAAATACTAGATTCCATAGAAAAACACACCATACACCTGATTTCTAGACAGTAGATCTTTTGTTATCAAGAATATACACATACATATTTTTTAATATTCTTCTGCATTACGATTTTGGCTGAATCGACTATCGAGTTCATAAAATTATCAATACAGAATTAAACACTCTACAGCATATTAAGTTAAGTCAATTTAGATAGCCACCATGATTCAGGTTCCCCTCAAGCCACCTTTTGTTGGTTCCAACTTCCCTGATGATAACACCAGTTCCAAGACCAGCTACTTCCATGTGATCATGCGCCAGATCAGTCCCCACTTCAAATTCAACTCCATAACGTTCGTCTGCATCTGCATCATCTGGGCTCTCCTCATCATCCCCCATTTCTTTGCTAGCACTTCGGACTATAGCCACTTCCTAACCTTACCAGACATCAAGCATGTTGCCCTGGACGTAAGCTAAATCAAGACCAACAGAAAATACCTTTACGAGTGCCTGACTTCCGTTTTTCTCCACTCCTCCTATCTGCATTGCCTCTTCAATACTTTTTCTGCCCTGCTTATAATGGCAACGATGGAACATAGCTGGGTCTATAATGCTTGGATCTCGCTTTTTTCTGGGAT
Source organism: Lepidurus packardi (assembly GCA_023053545.1). Classification (NCBI taxonomy): domain Eukaryota; kingdom Metazoa; phylum Arthropoda; class Branchiopoda; order Notostraca; family Triopsidae; genus Lepidurus; species Lepidurus packardi. The sequence goes on from JAKZAN010000219.1 coordinate 47,854, forward strand.
TCTTGCTCAAATGTACGTGATTGGAACTTTGAGTGGGATCTTCGTAGGCTTCAGCGGAGTAGTGGCAGCAAGTATGGGTATCTTCATGGCCTATCTGGCTAGCAACTTTACCTATCTCCAGGAAAACTATAGTGCTGCTATGACTTCCTGGATGTTCTTTGCACTTATGTCTTTTCATCTTTCTGATCGTGGAAAACTAGAAATCCACCCTCGTGCACATCTACGGGATGGTCATCGGATTCGTGATCTACATGGGCTTTGGCGCCAGACATACTTCTACCGCTTCTCCTCATTGGAGCCAGACCCTTTTCAAAGTGATTTCTCTACTGATCGTGGCTGGAGGGTTGGTGCTTGCCTTCATCGGCTGAGAGCTGCCCAGTGTTATTTTTGTGTATGTTTACAGTAGGTAGATCAGCTGGTTTTCTCATATAGGATTTCGGGTCTATAGGACTTAATCTGAGATATTAAATATTGCCCTTAAGTTTTATTGATGCTGCCCCAGCTGGTATCGCGGCCCGAGCCTCGACAGATCAGTCTCAGCAATCGGCTGCTGAGACATGAGAAGTAGATGATGGACTTTCTGTTCTACAGCGAGTACGACATCATCTACCTAGTATTTGAAGACAAGTATTCCTCCTCTTGACGCTCAAAAAGTATCTTAGCTCAGACACGCAGTCCATCTCTAGATCAAAGAAGGCAAGGATATTCGAACGCAGAGGATCTAATAAATGCGCAGACACCTGGGCGTAGCCACCGAGAAACTGCATATCCGTTTCCTACGTGAAGGCATCGACCTCGACCGTCAGCTGTATAGGTTATAGTAATTCTGGGAGGCTAAAGATGTGGCCCTGTTTCATCGATACTACTTCGCCAAATTCATCAACACGACCTACCTGAAGCATGTTCCTACTCTCATCGAAAACGAGATGAAACTCCTACGATCATAGGGCCATATCCTCTGGGCCCTCAGCAAGGCCGTGCATGCCCGGGAAAGCTGTCTTACAAAATTCAAAACCCAACTCATAAGGGAACTAAGTGCAACTGACGTCTACGAATACCTATATGTAATGAAGCAAAAGAGCGCATTCCACGAACGCAAGAGCGACGTGCAGAAATACTCAGCACAAGGGTACAAACTGGACTAAAACATCATCACTGACAAACAGACGAACATTTGGAAGACCAAACTCGAAGTTTTCTTTGACACTTTCTCGCATTTGAAGCGATTGACATTCTACCTGATTGATTTGGTGCTGACCTGGAAACAGTACATCTACTCTCTGACCAGCGACCAGAAGAAGCAGCGAGAACACATCACTTTCTACTGTTTCGAGGAGAACTATCTTCTCAAGATCCTTAACGACCTGTCTTTCCTGAAAATGTCGTTCCTGTCCAACTTCTTCCACTTTGCCATCAGGAACGATCCTTTCCTGCTCTGCCCTATAATACACTTCTAGAACAAGGACAATATCACTCCCGACGACTTGCTACTCAAACAACTCATTTTCCCGGACGACCAGGAATACTACGAAATCGTCAAGAAGCTCCAAGTGCTCTCCTCAGAGTATCTCAACAACATCTAGAAAAGACGAACCTACGACTTGAACAGACGGAGACAGCGTAGCCACATGTCGAACTCACAGCCTAAGCTCACTGGACCTTCAAAGAACATTTCCAGTCCACGTAAACCAAGTGGATCCTTTAAAGTACTCAAAGAAAAAGACTCAAGTTCTATTAAGTTTATTAGTCTCAAAGATCCAACTAAAATAAATGTATTCTCAGCCCAGACGAAAGGCAGGGACGTTGCTATTTTACCAGAGCTGGAACAGAATTCACAAATAAGCTAAACGAGTTCCCCGACCAAAACTCTACGAGGATCAAGAGTACTCACAAAAGTAGATATGTAGAGTCCAGCATTTGAGAATCTCAAGGCATAAATAGTTAAAAAACTTAAGGTGGATTTTCTGGCCTCACAAAAACTGAGTACACTCTCAAAAATCTACAGTCCAGGAACTGCTGACCAGGAACTCAAGGCACTCATCGATGAATCAATTAAAGAAGCTGTGAAAACTGTGCTCCCCTACGAGCATATACCATCTAAGAACACACAATAAATCCGCTTGATCAGCAAATCCATCAAGGAGGACGCTCTCAAAACAGAGCTTGCCAAGATATTTAAACGCTATCCTCCTCAGTTTCTCGACATGCAGATTCCCTTATCGCAGCTCTAGGATATCCTACATCATTCTCTTTATTGCATCATTCTGCAGGCTCTCATGGACAATGAGCCGTTGGGTTATATATTCTGCGGTCTTCCTCTGGAGTAGTTCAGTTCCTTTGCTGGCATCAAAGTCATTGAAGTCTATCACATCCTAACTCTCAATGTGCAGAACCTCAAAGATGTAATTGTCAAGACAACAGAGTTTCTCTGGAAGTACGAGGATTGTTTCTAAATCGTGTATAATCTGATGGCTCCAGCCACTGCCCCCCATATTATCGAGTTTGTGAAGACTATCAGCTAGCAATTGAAAGATCAGTGTCTGGTCATCGCTAAACAGGCCTATTCTCATACGGAGGAAACACGGCTAATATTCAAACGCAAGAATGCCAATACCAACTATATCCCAAACCCCACCCCTGAGAGTCTAACAGTGAACCTCAGACTGCTACACAGTTGTGAGAAGCTAATCAACTCATCCTAGCAGGAAAACAAAACCAGGAGAAACCCAGATCAAGAGTCAATGTGTTAATATATGTTTTGTGAAGCATTAAAGCGCTTCACATCGCCCGAGGATATCCTCACAATGAAGGAGAAATCATAGAATAAAATCAAACTCAGGCAAGTCCTCGACCTTGTCCTCAAAACAGAAAAACCAGAACAAGCGAATCCTGATGTTCAGTTGATCGTGAAGCCTACGATCACCTAATTGAACCTTTCCTTAAAGGAAGCCAGATCAAAGCTTATTGAGTTGGGCGATGCGAAGAAGGCCAACAATGTGAGCCTACTGTAAATGAAACTTAAACTAGACTTTAAACATAAAATACAGTTGGCTATGCATCAGGATAACCAGTACTACAAGCTAGGCATCGACAGTCAGATCGAAGTGGTAATAGGCGAGGGTGCCAAGGGATACCTTATCAGAGCATCAAACTGTCCCTTAAAGATGTTGGTGCTGCCTCTAAACAGACTTACAGAAGAGCCAGTTCTAATGCAGATGAACAACATCGCCACGGACTATATTATAAGAACATAAGCAGCGAAGGGAATCTGGATACCAATGGTGAGATATCCCAAATAATTCAGTGATCGTGATGCAGTCTACAGCAAGATACGGGAGACCGAAGATATGAAAAATCTAAGAAGACACTTCCTCTACTTATCATAATAGGTGGAGTGGTGGACTCACGTGCAACTGCAGAACGGGGTCACAGTCTAACTAGTATAGAGTGACATTATGATCAAAAAACCATTCCTGCTGGGCATCTATACTCTAGACATGGTGCCGGTGTACGGACGCATCTAGTCCGACAATTGATGGTATTATGCTTATGTCAATACGTATTGTATGTAATAATCATCCGAAAGATGTCTAATTGATTAATAATTTTCGCCATCCCTAAAAATTTATATTACTTAGATTTCGTAAATGATCAATTCTGTGAGCCGATCCGCCGGAATCCCCCAGCTTATCTTCCAGTCCATTCCTCAGCAGGAGAACACTTTCCTTATAATTACCCAGGGATCCATCAGTCTCAGCCATGTCTTAGCTTATACTTTACTCAATATGCGTCCCCAGGAACTCTATCTTTTTGTGGACTGGCCTGACAATTAGATGTACTTCTGCAACTCTAACTTGAAGCAACTAAGGACTCAACTGTTGCTCTCAGGAAACCATGATGTGGGTACTCTAGCGGATCTGACAAAGATCAACACTCTGACTAAATAAAAAAGGAAGTAATGCTATATTAGGGGAGGGGCCTATTCTGTATCGTCGACAGTGATGCTGCTAGATCTTGTGGGGCAGAGTGAACTGAGTCCTCATCTAGTGTCTAAGATCTTCTTTAGAGATGCATAGTTTGTCTAAAGCTACAAAGAAGACCTGCCTTGGATTCAGGAGCTACTTGTAAAACGCAATCCCGACATCCAAACAGTGCTAATATGCAACAACGCCCACTACTTAACAGTCTAAAGCTTTGAAAAACTATACCGGATGTTTCTCATCAAGAAAGTTGTAATATGGCCTTACGGGAGGAAAGAGATTCTTGACACTATTGAACGATACCGCCAGGAAAAACGAGATTTCTAGGAGACATAGTACAGTGTGCAGTATACGAAATCCGAAGCAAGGATGCAGGAGTTACTCTAAATCCTCTTGAAGTCTTTGGAGTCTGCTTCCAGGAACAGCAAGAAAGGTCCCTCTTAAAACGCCAAGACTTATTATGAAATCTTTATGAAGTAGAAGCAAGACTTTATAAAAAATGCAGTTGGCTATGGCAACAATCAGCAGATGACTGCACTCAATCAAGTCCGGAGTCTCATGTTCAGACTACCCAATGCGAGTCCTCTGGATTTGTATCAACAGGTACTCGCAAAACTGTGCTCCAAGGAAGAAATGAGTATCTGGTCAGGGTGCGCCAATACAGTTGATGAGAGCATTGACGAACTAACTAAGTTGTGCTTCAGCAAACTGTTTGATGTTAAAGTGACCCAGATTCAGCCTAACCTTGTTAAGGTGAAGGCAGGAGAAAAGGAACATACGATTAACTGTCTTTACGAATTCGAGTTCACCTATCCAAGTCCTAAGAAAATGAATGTCCTTGTTTCAATCCTTGACAAGATATCAGAACAATATGAGCAGGAGTGGATGAGTAATGGCCGGACACCTATGACTGTATGGGTGCACACTGCAGATCAGAATATAAGCAGTACTCTCCATGAAGAACTCAGAGGAAGGGTATATGGGTGCTCACAGTTTCTGAAGTTGAGAAGCATTTTCCAGTTGTTGATTAGGCAGTCGGAGTAAAGGGCAGGAAAAATAAATGCAATCGTGAATAGGAAATACTATGGAAGTAAGAAGTAGGGAGGGCCAGTGACCGACTTGGAGGAAAATAGGAACTTGTTTATGTAAGCACTATTCGACGAGCTCAAGTAGTTTTTCCAAGAAGTAGACTTCTTCGAAGAAAAGAACATGATTACCCAGCCAGAGTAAACTGCACAAAAGTTCCGTCTTAGCCAGACCTTGCATGACAATTCTAGACCATCACTTGGAGGTGTAGCTCAGCAGGAGCTGGAGAAAAGAGCTCTGAACCTGGTAGCCCTCAAGGAGACCCTAATCAACAAGAAATTCAAATACATCAACATAGAGACTTTGGATTTCAGCTGTATGGAGAAAGGAATCTTGAATGATTCTTTGGAAATCATTTGGAAGCAAAAACTACTGGTCATCGTCAACTATTCTTCCGATATTGGGATGGTTGCAGGGTTTATCAATCAATATCAGCCCACCCAAGCCATACTCTACAATCCCAAGGTTTCCGTCCTCAGGTACCTATACCTTTCCAAAGATCAAGGCGTGAACACCGAATCTTTGAAGAAGCTACATGTCATCAATGTCAAGAAATCCATTTAGGAATCCATCTACATCCACTCGGTAGTCAAGGAAGATCAGATGTTCTGGGAGATATCCAAGCGACGGGTGAACATGCCTGTCTACAACGAAGACATCAATGGTCGGGTAGAAATAATTCAGGAAGACAGGAAGTACAGGGATACTCGGGTTGCTTTGAATAAAATGGAGAACACTGAAAATCTTGCGCTCTTCAATATGGGCCAACGGTTGGCACCGAAAAGGCACTATTATGTGATTGTCGACAAAAGATAGTTCAAGTCAGGATTGCCTTCAGCCCTATACCACAAAGGGTTTGAAGTTGTACCGATCTTTCTGAAAGTAGGAGATTACATCCTGGCGAACGACGTGGCTATTTAGAGGAAAGCCGTAGAGACTAAGGATATCCATGAGTCTCTACGTTCAGGAAGACTCGAAGACCAAGTCTCAAAGATGCACAAGAAATTTAGCCACTCCTACATACTTATCTAGTTCACTGACAAAAGCAACTTCAAACTGGAGAGACTAAGCCAATTTCAAGCCTACAATAAGACTGAAACCTATAACTACAATGTCAGACGAGGACTGATGGGTATTCTAAAGAAATATCCACGAGTCAAAGTGATATGGAGCAGGAGTTGCGAAGAGACAGCCTAGTACTTCAAATTTTTGAAGCAAGGAAAGATTGAACCCGACATAAGCCTGTTCCAGAAGGAGGAATAAAGCATTTAGTAGCCCGAAGTGAGAATTGAAGAGACTAAGAAACAAGAAAAACTTGATCCAGTACTAAACTAGCTTCCCCAGGAGGATCGGGTATCACTATGATACATATAATACCTTAATTTATTCAGAGTAAATACTAAAAAACTTAGAAAAAAATAAAGTCTGCAGAGATAAAGGATGGCTGTTTATAGTGTCAAAAAATCAGATAAGCTTTTGCAAAGCCAGTTTTTATCTTTTGTACTCCAAGAACCTCTTCAGGTCGGTAGTCACTGCTTTGAAGAACTTCGACTTGTTGTTCATGTTCTGCATCACACTAAGGCCGCCTTCTAGCAGGGGTAGCCACCCTAGTCCCACGAAGATCTTGTCGAAGTCTTAGTTAGAGTACACGTCGAATAGCACGTCCAGACACTCGCATTGCAGTGTTATGTCCTGGTTGGCTATCATGAATCCTTTCATGTAGGTGCCGATAGCCTCGTTTTAGGCAGCAGTCACCTGCTTTTTCTCAGGGTTGAATTATAGCTCTATGAGTTCCAAAAGCTGCATCAATGTTTTGTTAAGTAACTTTAGATACTCCTGGTTGGATATCGTGAGAAGTTTGCTGCTCCATTGGATAATGTGAGGCTTCAAACTACCTGCTGGCAATTCCTTCGCCAACTTCCGTACGCATTCCAATATCAGCTCCAGAATAGATACGCTAATCTACACGCCGAACACAGGAGGAACCTGAGTCACTGTGCTGAAAATCTTCACACAAGCTTCAGCAACTGCAGATCGGTTATGCACGGTCAGAGTGTTACGGATAACTCTCCATGACAATTCAACAAGGACTTCTCCTTCAAGGAAACTGAGCTGTGCGTTTCTGACGACACCTTCTAACGAATTGAGTTTAGATTTTATGCTGGTTTTTAAGAAATCGCTGTAGCTGGAAGGGACCTCAGGCTCCTTCAGAGATGACTTGGGATCATCCTCACCCTAATCGTCATTCGAGTCATCCTATTCCTCAGTTTCTACGAGGGTGAGTAGCAGCCCAGTCATACACTCTGCCATTTCGACACCTTCCAAAAAGATAGTACTGAGTACGACTTCCTTTTTGTTTTTGCACTCTTTTTAAACCTCTTCCTCGATTTCATTATCATCTTCCTCCACGTCTTCCTCTAACATTTCCTGTTCTGTGGCTTCTTTCTCGTGGACGGGTATCTCGAAATGTTTCATATATTCTTCTTCCAGATTCATCCCATTGATCACGTGGTTGATGATATCCACGATTTCCTTGGCACTTTTCTCGTCTCCCACTCCGATCACCACGAGAAGATACCCGCAAAGACACTTGAGTTTGTTGGTGCCCTCTCGCAGCATACTCTGCAATACTGGCTGTTCCCTTTCCATCTGTCTGATTGTTTCGGACAACTTGGTGTACTCTCCCACGATGCTCAGGAACTCTACTAATATCTCCGAATCGCGCATCAGCTCTGACTTCTGGAGAGCCGCCATTCCACATACCACTGCGAACTGCAGCTCAGGAGTCTGTTACAATTGACGGAGTTCAGCATAGTTTTGGGACTCGATAATGGTTATCAACAACAAATATACTCCGTTTGCTACTTTCTTAACGAGACTCTCATTTTCCTCAGTGGCAAGTCGCTTTAGCAGGTTGTTAATGAACTTCATCAGCCCCAGTTCCATGACCTTTACTGCCAATGTACTGTCCAAGTTCATGATGTTTTTGACTGCATAGAGAGCGACGTATGTCACACTCAGCTTATCGTCAGCCAGCCTCAGGAGCAGCTGTTTGAGGGTTTACACATCGCGCAGTTCATCGGGAATTGTAGAAATATTGACCAGTAGAGTAGCGACCTCTTCGCGGACAGAATCAGAGAGGCTTTTCAGCTTGTCAAGAAGGTCAGGAGTGGACTGGGGATCTTCTTCGTCGATGAAATCTTGTTCTTCTTCATCGGAAGAAGTTGCTTTGTTGTGGATGGGATCGTACTTGTACTTGGATCCTCTGTTCTTTTTGAAGTTGGGCTTGATCATCAGGGTTTTCAACAATACCTCAAATTACGTAATAATAGCTGAATTATAATGATAGAGAGGGGGGGTTTTGTACTTTCCAAGGCTGACCAAATTCGATTATTTGCCTGACCTTATAGGATGATTAAATAGACCCAATTGAATAGATACTAGTGTTATCAGAATCAAGTTTAAGATGACCTTTAAGGAAGCAGAGCTCAAGTTTATCGCTTTAATTTTGCAGGAATCAGACCCCAACAGGATATGCTTTGCTCAGGAAAATAAGGAGTCTGATAATAAATTCTACAATCTGAGCCTTACACCTTGAGGTGCATTATTGAATTTTATATAAGCTTTATCTTGCTCATATAAAGAGCACACCTCAATCATATGGAACAAAAATAAATGGTGGTCCTCCCCCTTCTTCCCAGACTCAATAATCCATCCCCTGAATCTCCGATCCGCACTAACAAGTCGCCTGTCCTCTCTGCCCTTCCTCTCTCGCCCAACCATCACTAAAACTCCCGATCTCCACCCAGGAACGATATTGCCTTTCTGAGCCGCAATAAGGGAAGTCCTACTCCTAATAGCAATAAGGATCAGTGGTACTTGGATACCCGATTTAACAGTCCGTACATGGTAGAAGTCCAGAGATATGGCCAGTACAGCCGTCTCAAAAGGAACTCGGGCAAATCGCAGAAGCTTTAGAGGACACCCAAAAGCAATAAAAAAAATCGGAAAACTCCTGTAGCCGCGGTTATTCAATCATAATAAGACCACAACAAACTCATCATTGAAGATATCGGCTCCCAAATTGACAGGCTTAACAACGCCGCTAAAGCTATCCTTAGAAAGCCTAAACCCTTGGACACGCCTCAAGAAGTGACTCGCAATTAAAGCTACCGAATGTTCAGGCCCCACAACTACTCTGTCCATACGAGTTGCTTTCTTAATAACCTAAGTCTCCAAAATGCTTCAGGTCTGGGCTCTAACCGACACCAGCGCAATCTTGTGGGTTACACTGAATCTCTGGTGACACCTATCGAAAACTCTCTGAATGCATTTACCATCAAACCCTACTACTAGCGTTAATTCCAGCAACTCACTGATATCAGGCTCAACGATCCGCCTAGAATCGTTCGTAAGCGCCTCATTACATAAAACGCACTTGAGAAACTCCCCCATTATAATGAGTTAAGGAGGGGGTCTTCTCCAATTGGCCACCCAATAAGGTTACCTACTGTGTTGCAGCGAGGTAGCGGATTACCAAGCAGGAGATACCGGACAGAAGCAACGGCCCCAGAGAAGCACAAAAAACAAGTGAGCGACTGTCTGGAGGGCTGGCGAATCCACGGCAACGAAGACTATACCGAAATAGCAGGAGTGGAGTGCTGACGAAAAAGCAAAAACAAATGTTTGTTTACTCTTTGTTCTTATACGTGCGTCATATTGTTAAAAAAAAATAATCATTACAAAGGCTAAACATTTAAACTTTGGTTTAGATTCTCGAGTGGAGGCTCATAATCAATATATTATACTCAATCGGACTGCATCCTAATTATATCTCACTCATGCAGAACTCTGATAAGCAGGATCAGCTCTCCATGGAAGACCAGAGTTCCAATCCTGAAGAAGCAAATAGCCCCGATCTGGCAGAAGACCAAGATTTAGAGCCTGAGCTTGGCAAAAAAAGACCACATGAAATCCGCCATAATAAACTCCATATGCGCAAACTGGTTCACCAAGCAGCCAAAAAGCAAAACCAGGTCGCAGAGCAGCAAGTCACGCCTATAGTTAATCCCGTGGAGTACGCACAACTCGATGCCAACTCGGAAGGGATCTTCCTGTATAAACCCGGAGTCGAGCTGCCTAACCTCTATCCGTTCATGTCCCAAACCGTAAGCATCCTGCTACTTTGTGACCATTGCCTACTCCATTCTGTGCCGTCTGAACACTTTACATCGCAGACTGCAATATTTTCAATTCTAACCAAACCTTCTAGTGCTAATCTAACCCTAACATATTGACAATCGATTTAGATTACGATCATCATCGCTTCCGAATACATCAATAAGAACAATCCTGAGTACATTAAGCGCAGACTCTACGGCACTGACGCCTATACTTCCAACTCTGACGCTGTCTGCATCGCAGTCCACTGTGGCTTCATAAATGTCAATACTTTCAATCACAAGAAGCATGAAGGCATCGAACTCTACTGCAAGGTCGCTAAACCCAAGAAAACTTACGCAAGTGCTAATAAAAATGGACTTGTCTCCAAACTCGTCAAGGGCTACAACGGCAACGCTATCAAACCATAGGGTTTCAAGCCTCTTCAATATTTGCCGCCACTAGAACTACTCGAGAAGTATGCGGAGAACATGCACGTGCCTATCGGGACCAAGCGTATCAGGCCTAAGCCAAAGAACATCAGCTCAGTGATTCCGATCCCAGAAACGCATATCCTGTTCAATATGAATAATGAGCCAGCCTACAAATACTCTATCTTCAACATTGCGGACAAAGGTTTCGACAAAAGTTAGTGGGTGATCAAGAAACTAGACCACAGCGTACTATACCTGGAAGGCGAAGACGTCAAGTACTAGATCGTAAAAGGTACGCAATCCATATCGAATCATTGTATTTGTTGTTTGCGTGTGTAGATACTGTGAAGGAGTTCTTCGATGCTTTCAAATTCTCGATCGTGAAAAACCCTGAGAAGGCTGATAACGATTACTTCGCCAAGCACCCTCCTCCCCTAGCAGATGACCTGGTTGATGTCGTGCAAAAAGACTTGGAATGGGAAGAAATCCTGTGGGGCAATAAGTCCATCAAGGTCAAAGACAAAGAGTTCACCGGACTGCGCAGTTTCAAGTACTACAGAATGGCCAAATGATCTCGAAAAACTAAGTCAGAATCTTGGAAACGCGTTGATAGAAATATATGGGTCGGTAGATCGTAAACAATTACAGTCGATATATACGTAATATTAGGCATCTAGACTTTCAGCAGGTACAGCTCTCTGTCCGGTTGGGCGCAGGCACCGGTCCTGGTTTGCTTATGTAGATATTGCTATCTTTCTTGGGGGAACTGCCCTTCTTGCCTCTCCTAAACCCATAACTCTACCGGCATTTATGACTCGAAACCACATAACAAGTAGAGTATTACCGATTAACTCTAGGGATTTATCTAATGATTGTCGATTTTGCGGATGATTCTGGCAGCCAGCACTTTGAACACGTCCTCCACCCTGTCTCCATTCATGGCTGAAGTCTCGAAAAACTCGAATCCGTTGTTTTTCGCAAACTTCTCTCCCTCTTCAAATGTGACTTCGCGCCTATGGGTCATTTTTCATGGGGAAAAACAGTACTTTTCATTCAGGTCGCACTTGTTGCCGATCAGCACGATTTAAACTTTCTAATGCGAGTGGGATTTGACTTCGTGCAGCCACTTTACGATGTGGTCGAAACTATCCCGTTTGCTAATATCGTAAACGATCAGAGCTGCTATAGACCTAGGATGGGTTGCTCAAAACGTAAGTCAGGGAAGGAGTTACCCCTTGTAATAGGATCGGGTAATGGACTTGAATGACTCTTGGCCTGCAGTGTCCCAAATCTGTATCTTAATGATCTGCTCGCCCACCTTGATATTCTTGGAGCCGAACTCTACTCCGAGAGTTGGTTCGTGCTCAGCTTTGTAACGACCCTCAGTGAACCTGAGTAGCATACAGGACTTGCCGACATCTAGGTAAACATGATAAGGGAGTAGGATGGTTACTGCTGTCTCCGATGATGATGAACTTGAAGAGGAAATCGTAGTTATTGCTCATGGGTGTGTATATCGATCTATATGGAGAAAGTACTGATTAAATTGATACTGCAAATTAAAATAAAATTGTAAGGGGTAGACTCAAATAGTATTATTTTATTTGTTGGGTGCCAAATATAGAGGAGTCTTGGGGGGTTTATGCAAGGATTGGACCATTAAACAAGTACTCACGGGATATATCGTGTTACTTACCCGATGAAACATAGAGCCTGAAAATAAATACAAAAATGGAGCAAGTAGAAAAGCAATGGGAAGATAAGTGCAATCAAGACGACACTTTATTCCAGTAGAATTTGTGCAGCTGTGGTCGAGAATCGTGTATCGAAGAGTTGGTTCTGCCAGTGCTCTTCGCACTCTCCTCCAGGACTGAAGCCACTTCTGCGATTTTCTAGATCTGGGATTTGTTAACATTGGGAGAGCTTAACCCCTTTGGTGATAATATCTGTTTTTGTGTGATCCTCTCTTCGGCAAAGTCCGAATCCTTAGGTGATTGCAGCTCGACTTCAGAAACTGTCAGAACGTCCTATTTGGGCAACTAGAGTGGGGACTTACAATTTTATCGACAAACTACGTATCTGTAGTTTACTTCGGACTTATACATATCGATATTCTATTTGTAGCAGTCAGAGTTTAGTCTAGTAGACGCATTCTGAGTTGAAGGCATCGAGTCGTTGGCTTTGGCAATGATTACATAAGGATTTCTGGAGGACGCTTGCATAGTGGTTTGGGGTATCTTTTCGTTGTTATTTCTCGTGGCATTAAACTGATTGAACGTGTTGAGGCTGTTATTCGTGATGTTAGAGAGGTGGCGATTGTAGTGTGTAGTCACAGGAGCGTTGTTTTTTGTAATGATCTGTTCGAGTCTGTTGGCTGGCTTAAAAGCATCCTGCGTGCGATTTGTTGTTTTGCTAGTATTCAGAGTCTATTTTTTGGAAGGCTTGGTCATATGATGTTTGGAGAACTGTAACTCAGAAGCTGGCTAAGGATAATAGTGCACGGGTGCAGAAACTCTCGGCCCCGACTGCTGGTGTGAGTTGTATTTGCTGCTTGACCTATTTAAGATATTATTTGAAGAACCAGTAGCATTTTGGTAGATCGAATGTGATGGCGGACAAACAACAGATGTTAAAGGCCTACCAGCATAGATTATGCAGTGTTGTGAGCTAGCTGTTTGGCTAGGGACGAACACAACTGGAGAAGCAGCCCTCCTCTCGACTGAGCTGCTTAAATTTCGATGGATTGTGTGGTTAGAGCCTTGCCGCGGGACTAAATGTCGGGTGTCTGGCTGCGGTTCGTAAGTGATAGACATACTTTGACTGCGATATACAGGCAGACTATTTTGAGATTGTGCTGGACAGAGATTGATTGGATTGCGAGAAGACTGGATTGGTAGTTGTTTGTGCTGTGTATCTGTGGCTGATGTGTTGGGCTTCTTATTCTCCTTTTTATCTTTGCTGGTGACTCGGATGTACTGGCGGTTGCGGGAGTAGCGTCCAGGAGATGCTGGGGGAGTATCAGAAGGGACAAGGAGTACGGGATGCTGCCGATCTCTGGAGAACATAAGTACTTCGGGATATTTATTTTTGGTAGTGGGTCGTAGCAGCGTTTCTCTGACTTGAGTTTAGTATTAAAACAAATAACAGCAACTAATTTACAATAAAAGTTTGATAAAATATTCATGACCAATATAAACATGTATAAATAATTTATAATTGATAAAAAAGAGGGAGTTTAGAAATCATTATTCCGATCAAATCGCACAACCTTATATTTCTTTAATCTTAGCACAACTCCTCTCTCTCTGCAGTTTTGAGATACTTCTCAACATGGGCAACGCCTGCAAATCTCTAGAACCCTTTTCCTAAACTCTTAACAATTGTTCATAGTGTAGGGAGCCTCTTGCTAAATCCCACTTCCTTACTTTCTCCAAATGTACCCACGTACTCTGTAAACTTTGTTGTTCCCGGCTCAAAAGCTAGTCAACCTGTCCCCTCAGCCACGATGCCTCCAACACACACAGCCCTACACACTGGTTCTCTAGAGCCTATCCACAACTACAGACAGTTCTGCAAAAAGAAGCACCAAATGACCTGGTCTGCCTAAACCAACACCTGTCGAAAATGTCTCCTGTAACTGCCTTCTTTCCAATGCAAAGTGTGTAATGAATATCTCTGTACGTATTGCTCCAAAAAATATTCAGAACTGCGCAAGGATAAAAACAGGAACATATGTCCCAACCTCCACTTGATGAACTGGATTCCAGCTGCGTATAAGGAGACCTGTCAACTGTGTGGCCAGAAAGATTCTGGTTGGAGGTGTGCTGACTGCTAGTACTTCTCCTGCTCGAGTTGTTCAAATACTTTATGGGAATCTACAAAGTGCCCTAACAGACACGCAACCAAGTGGAGAGAGTACCAAATTGTCATGCGAGAAGTGTAAAACCTCATCACACGGCTGGTATTGCAGGGAATGCGAGTACATGTACTGTTCAACTTGCTCACACACAACCCTATAACAAATCAAATGTCCGAACCAGCACAAAACAGTCTTCAAACAGTCAGCACAATGTATCAGATGCAGCCTATAAACTCAAGTAATGGTGTGCCAGGAATGCGACTACAACTTCTGCACCAAATGCTAACTAATGAAAGTTTACTACCGATAGGTCAGGGGGTGGGCAGAAGGAATACTGATAGGGATTATGTGACTCGCCGACATCGTTAGAACCAGGACTTGACGATCGGGAAAATGGGTTGTCTACAAAAAAGCATAATAGAATTATATTCAAGCACAGTGTTACTCGTCCGATGCAGATGATGATCCCTTTATGGAGGACGGTAATGGGAACTCTGAATAGCTAAAATTAGAAAAACTCGTCAAAGAACTGATCTACGAAGGCAGGCAATACACCAGAAAAAACTGTCATGCAGAAGCCATCGCCAATTATCGACAAGTCCTCTAAATCGATCAGAAAAACACTGAAGTGCTCCTTGAGCTGGGTGCTTCGTTGGAGCTCAATAACGATCATGTTGAAGCACTCGATGTCTATAAAAGGATACATCATATATAGAGCAACAATACACAAGGCCTCAAAAAAGCCATCCTCCTGATGCTCAGAACTTCTAATCTCTAACAAGCAGAACTCTCTTAGGTGGGACACTCTCACTCCCGAGATGGCACAAAGTATGTATCTACTCTGTACCAAACTATTACTACGCAGAGCCAGAAGAGACCAGGACAAGATACTTGATGGCTCAGCTTCTGCTCCAACAAAAGAAGTATAGTGACTCTCTTAAGCAGCTGAACAAAGCAGCTGCGGAAGAAGAAAAGAGAGTTTTAGAGACCCGCGACTATACATTGCTCATCCATATTTTGGACAAAATAAAGACAAACATGAACGAACTGGGAACCTATGAATCTGGACTCGGGGTTGTTGATCGGATTATCGCTCTGTACTCTGATCCCCAATAAATGATTAGTGGTTTCTCGATCGAGCATTGGCTACTCGTCAAGGGGAACCAGTTTGAGCTCATGAACCAACCAACCAAAGCCGTGGAAACCTACTACTTAATTTCATCTGAAAAGGATATCAAACTCTATAAAAAAGCCCAGGAAAGGATCAATAGAATAGAAGGATTGAACTTATGAAGAAAAGAAATCTATAATAAATCGAGGGTGTTTTATATGGAACACTAACAGCAATTTGGAGCAGTTATTAATGTGTATGTTCTCACCATCAGCCAGTGAGGAAGAGAGTGTTGACTAGGACCAATTCAGGCTTGGAGGTTTCAGGAGTGCCGTCAGCCTGCCAGTTCGAAAATAGGCGTTGGTGCTCTTGCCAATCCACCATTATTTTGCCCTTGACTGCTTCTTTGATGAGCGTATTCATCTTCTTTTCGATCTTGAATGTTCTCTTGAGGGTGTTTTTGAACTGCTGCAAAGTGTTGAGATCGCCTCCGATCATAGGGAGGATCTACTGCTCTTTGAATGGTTCTACGCGCTCCAGCATTGATAAGATCTTGATATTGTAGTATGGCCATATGTTGCCCCTGAATTTGTAGGTCGGGTCGAAGTGTTTGCTGGTCGGTTCTGCACTCGCGATGCCGAAGTGGGTCGTCAGGTTGAAGACCACCCGCAAGGTCCCCTCATATAGGTCTTCGTATTTCGGATAGATACCATAGACAAAGGGCAAAAGATTTTCGTAGCCTAGTTCCCCCACGAAATAACTGGCACGCCCTGCTTTTATGATGCTCCGCAAAATCTTGCTTTGCTTCTCGGCGCAGAAATCCTTCGTGTAGCTACTTAGTATGCTATGCAGGCTATTAAGTTCGGTGTCGCTAAGAGGCGATCCTTCCAGACTGTTCAGACCGATGAGGAGTCTAAGCGTCTTGATAAGCCAACTGAGTTTGCCTATAGAAACCTCGATACGCTCTTCGGGACCGTGTATGAAGGCATCCTCGAAGAAGCTGTCCAAGTAAATTGACTCAGCCTCTAGGTATTTATAGGGAGAAGACCACTTGACCTCCAACATGGTTTTGATGAGAGGGTGTATTTGTTGGCTGGCAGTATAGTCATCCTACTTGCCGATTCTGTTTATTGATGTTTTTTGTGGAGCACTCTAAAAAATGATAGAGTTCAGTATCTTCATATTCTTGGGGTTTTCGAACAGCGTGAAGAGTTCGGTGTGGCTCGGGCAGCGAAATCTACTCGTTCAGGGTTTCCTAGTCGTACACAAGGGTGTCCTCTAACACCTCCAGCATCGATGCCGCGAGTGACTCTGCGAGGATCGGGTCGAACTCTTTCAGGATATGGACTATGAAAGGAGTGAATCTGAGATCCAGCTTGGCTTTGTAGTCACTTTGGATATTGAGGACGTTGCTATATTTAGTTGATCTGAGAGCTATGTGACCGAGAGTTTGCGAGATTGCTTGAACTACGATGGGCTGATGCGCAGGATTGATTCTATGGCTTGCCATGAAAGTCTTAATGTTTTTCATAAACTGAATGCCTGATGACATTTTCAAAGACTATGAATCTACGCGAGGGTTAACTATCAGTTGGCCAGGGTTTGCTGGTTCATCGGGGTCGGCACTTGAGAAGTGTTTTGTTTCCGACTGGCAATTATTAGAAACTCCTCACACGTCTGAGTATGTGTCTGAGAGAAGGATAGGCTTCGACTTCTTGGGTCTAGCACCGCATATCTGAGAAGTTCATGCCTGCCAAAGGTTTTGGTGGAGTATACGTAGTAAGTGCTATTGAGGAGTCTAGGCAAATCGAAGGTAGTTTCGCATTCCTCCGATGAGCAGATGGATTGAACATTTATTTGGGCTTGTTCAATATGGATTACCTTTGTGAAAAAGGTTGAAGCATCATGGACAGTATAAGAAGCAGAAGAGACTTCAGTGTCTTATGTGATTATGGAGGATTCGGAGAGGTGGTTATCGAGAATGATACCGAACTCCAGGAGTTGAGCAGCTAGTTGTTGGAATCGACCTCAAGGAGAGTGTAAAGAGTGCCAGGCCTGTAGGTACCCCACTTGGTGTGGACAGCAGGAGCGAGAAGGATTAGTACAAACAAAATGGAGCAGAGGAAGCGGTGCATGTTGTTGAGTTTGCAATATACAAGGAGTGAGGATTTTTATCAAAGTATCAATTCTATAAATCTCTTGACTCTGACGATCTCCCCAATATTTTGGATATATAGTGGTTGCAACTAAAATTAAAAATCATTCAGTGACTGACTCGCACGGTAACCTTCTTAAGGGCAACGGGCCAATAAACCCAAATAGTTAAGTTAATTAAAATAAGGAGTAATCGTCTATCAGGGGTATCTGTCTCCAGCACCGGCGAGTCCCACTATGATCAGTGTGAAGTTTAGAGCGAACATGCCTATGAATTATAAAGCTGTCTGCCTTTTGAATACCTATCCACAGTAGTCCTTGAACGTACGGGGCCACTCGCGAGATGAAGAGACCGAGATAGGCCACGGACAGGCCCATGTGAACCCATCCCAGAACGCAGGCGAGGGTGTACGGCGCGTACATGGCTGGCATCGCGATGGCCACGATATGATTGGCGAATATTATGGCGTAGTCTCTTCTGAACTCATTGCCGTCCCACCTTCTCTATTGCGTTCAAGGTAACATCATAGCAGTGAACGGAGGGTTGTTTAAAAATGGAGTACCTCGTTGGGTTCGGACTATTTCTTGGGGACTGGTAAGAAATGAAAGAATGTGAAGGTGTGTACATTAGTAGGTGACGAAGTAGAGGATGTCAGCGAAGAGGTAGACGACGAAGGTGATGAAGACCTCCGCCACGAGGATGTTCTGGTAGGTGTAGAAACTGGGCATGATCCGTAAAAAATCAATTTATCTCTTTATATATATGTATATATAATTTCGGGATTGTCCCGATCTGGTAATATATACATATATAGATGTTATTATCAATGATTAAAGCTTGGCTGATACATATTGTCTCGCTGCTGAAACGAATATACGGGAACCTTTGGGGGCGAATTCCCATTTCTCAACTACCAGTGTTTTATATGCTCCTGAAAGAAAACGGGTTCTTCAGTCTACTCACGATATCCCCCATTAGCTGCCCCACTGTCTGGTCCGATTCCGAATACTCCTATGTCTCATCGCTATCGAAGTTCTCACCCGTCAGCATACACTCAGAACTCCACAGACTTGGTTCCCCCTTGTCTTCGGCCACACTCTTTATTGTGAGCAGTCTCTGGCTCTTGGTCGGGTGTATACTCAGTATCCAGGTGTGTTTCAACAGGTTATCGACTGTTACAGGCACCTCCTTCTAAACCATCTGAAGTAGCAGCTAAAACAGAGACTTGGAGTAGATAGACTGTGCTTCTGCGTAGCTCGGGGTCCTGATCTCGAGCCAGCGAGAAAGCTTCGAGATCTCATTAAAGTCTAGATTCTTCTGCATTACTATTTTGAAGATGATGAGGCCGAAGTTGTAAATACTGGTCCTTTTCTGCTCGGGAGTCAGATGGCTGCGGATCACCCCCGACGACAGGTCGAAGATCACCGGGTCGCTGTATTTGTTCTCTACCAGCACTATCATGTCCTCCCTGAAGTCTATCAAGTCGATGTTCTTCTCATGCAGTTCTGACAGCAAGAATAGGATGTGAACCACAAAGTTTCGCAGTTCGGTCTAGTCGGGTAGTCTTTTTTTGCGGAGAATTCTCCTGAGGGTCGTGCCAAAGAAAAATTTATGGGTGATCTTGATGTGCTGCGTGTCAAGGTAGGTCTCCTAAATGCGGGGCAGACAGCGATTATTGAGGAGGCGGGACACCTAGAGTTCGGAGTAGGTTGTCTTTTTGGCGAGAAGGAGTTTTCTGACCTTGGAAAATATTATGATTGAAAGCCGTTTGAGGAAGCAGATAATAAAGAAAAGAAACCCAGAAAAAATAAAGCAGGTCTTGGTTGCCTCTGTGCCTGGCAGCATAGACCCATCGGCCGAAGGATTAAAAAATATAACAGTGATAGCAATGTTGTCTTACAAGTATCCTTTGCCTGTTCTTCTTATTCTCGGATATCCCGACTTCGCACGCATCGGTAGTCAGGGCGTCGCATACTTCTTCCTTCTTGTACGCATCGCTGAAGTCTAAAAGATACAAAAGTGTGAGCACAGAACACCATAATAGTAGAAGAGCAGAGGGTTTATTAAGGGGATAGATCGAGTGCTTTTATAGGATGGAATTAGGCTATACTTATAGTTTTGGGAAGGATACTAGCGAGCATCATGTGCGCTGTTTTGTAGTCCACATTGTCAGCCACTTTTAGATAGAGGAATTGTTATTTTGCGACCAAGAGCGTGATGATGTGGTGGTGATGGATGCGGAAGTCATGGGACTCGCGTAGTTAGAGGAGTTTGAAGACTTGTTTGGAGACTGGATCGAAGTTGAGGGTGAGGAGCAGGGGAGTGACTGTGCAGTGGCAGGTGGTAAAGGGGCCTTTTTATCGGTAAGAATATTAGGCCTTGAATTGGAAAGGAAATTGCATCTGGAAGGTCAGAGATAAAAAAAGCATTATACTCATACATACAACTCGAGCAATTGAATCAAGGGTAGTTTCTACGCGACTTCCCAATGCCGGCCGTGATCTCATCCATTTATGAGGCATATTCTATTATTTATAGACCCGGTAGCTAATATCCTTTTCCCCAGCCTATCAATTCCACTGTGTGGACACATAGTCGGAGGACACTGGCCAGAGGCGACGGCGGAAGAGTAACATGCCTACTAATATATCGACACGTACGCAATGGGGTAAGTCATCAACAAGTGGGCATCTCCGATAACTCAAAGCCTGGCTGTATGTATATCTGGGCACCAGAAAACGAAGCAAAATGGGCAGGCTTCAAAAATACAATATCCCGAATAATCAATACGTTCAGTGCGTCTATAAGCTAAAACATATCCCCCTTTATCAAGGAATATGCACCCCGAAACCCTAAAGTTCTTTTCTGGCATAGTCCCCCTCGTTCTTAAACTCTTCTTCTTTTCTACAAAGAATATAATTTCCATAAATCACAATTTCATTCACTAAAACTTCTAAACATGGCAATCAAGAAAATCATCCTTATCGCACTCGCCTCCATTGCTGCTCTCGCTGCCAATGCCCCCCCTGCCACACATACCCCCGCTCCCAAAGCTCCTTAGACCGAAACCAACCCCCCCACCAAGGTTGATGTCAAGACAGAAGTCAAGCAGCTCACTCGGCTCTTTGAAGAAATTGCCGACAAGGACAATCCCCTCTATCACAGCTTTTCCAAGACCTTCGGAAACCTGATTATGGACCTGAAGGAGACAACTGAGAATAAGAAGCCTGCAGGGGACTTGAAGAAGGATACTGTGAAGATGTTGGATAAGCTGGATGTGTACACAAAAGCATACGAGAAGGGTTTCAACGAAAAGGATATCCCCAAGATCATCGACAAGGCCAGGACGAAAGCAGCCAAAAATCTTGCTAAGCTCGAGGAAAAGAAGAAGGCCTGATGGCGACTGATGGAAGTTCAATATTTTTTCCTTTATTACGATAGTCGTCCCATAGTAATGATGGTATAAGAAATTAATAGGAGCCTGAGTTTTATATATAGAGTTGTGTATCATTAGAGAATGATAAATCGATCGTGGTTTATGTGAATATATTATTATATTTGAAGTTTTATAAATGAGGGGGGGTTAACTGTTTGTTCAGCAAGCGTCGAGAAGGGAGGAAGTAATAACCCATATCGGCATATAAGCCATATATCGCCATGCAAGCCATATCTGCTTAATTGGGTGTGTTGTGCGGATGTTGAGCCCCATTTCTATGAGTTGTGCAAGATAGTCTACTGAACCCCACCCCCAAACAACCACCCAAAAATGCCCCTATGCTTTCCTAAAACATAGCATCCACAAAGGATCCAACTATTTTTTACTTCGTGTGCATTCAAATAACAAGAAACGCATCAGCGCATCTAAAAAAAGAAGGGATAAAAAACTCTATATAAAATAAATTAAAATAGTTTTTTTGGCAGTCCTAGTTTTCAAACAATTCTTACAAATCTTCTCCCCCGTGCTTCTACCCCAACACTAAACACAATCCACACTATGGCCTCACCTATCCTCTCCCCCCAGCGACTCCTCCTCCTTCTATCACTATTTGCCCTGGCTGCTGCTGACTGTGCTCAGGGCTACTTCTCCTCCGGAAAAAGATGTCTTCTTTGTCCTAAAAACTGTCTCGCCTGCCTCAACCTCGAAACTTGCACCGCGTGCCTCACTGGCTTTGAGCTCCGCACTGAACAGTGCGAGGCCCAATCCTCGACCCCCAACGTCGCTGTCATCATCATCATCAGCCTGGTTTCGGCCTGCGTGATAATGATTGTCACTTTGATTGTTTACTTATGCAAACCTTGCCAGGGAAATGCCCTAAAAAATCGTTACAACGAGCTTAATCCGGATCTGGAGTCAAGATTTGAAGGGAATGGCATCCTGTTGAAGAAACTAGCGGTGATATCTCCTGCCCCAGAACCGGACACCAAATGCTCCATCTGTTTAGACAACAACGTCAACATCGTGCTTGCCTGCCTCCAGCAACCCAATTTCCGACCTGATGGCCAGCTGAACTGCGGAGCTCATTACTTCCACTTTTCCTGCATCCAGATGTGGTATGATAAGTAGGGCAAGTGCCCGACTTGCAGAGACTAGAACCATTTTTGTAAAGTCCAATGTTCATCCTGCAATGACTTCTCGGTCAACATCCCGTACTGTCTGAAAACATGTGGTAAACTCGGAGGAGGGTTCCAACATGGCTCATAGGTGCCTAAGCCACACTAAAGAAGAATGGAGCACTAGGAGTGCTTGGTGCGCAAGAAATCCCAGCACTTGTGCATGAGGTGCTCGAAAACGACAAAAGACGGGCACAACTCCGTAAGCACGAATGGAACAGCAGACACAATTCTAAAAACACTCTGAGCAAGAGAAGGCCCTCCAATCACCTCCGAACTCTCCCTAATTCAAGCCATGACCAAAAAGTGTTGACGCACAGGAATATACATACATACAGATATAGATGTGTTAAGGCTACTTTCCATATTTATCTAATTTACCGAGAGTTGTTGATTTTTCAACATCTGAAACATAGACAAATTGCTGCTTTCGGCACCTTATGAATGGATTTATTGGTGTATGGCTGTACGCGTGTGATTTGGAGAGCAGCAATGACCAATTATGGGAGAAGCAGTGGTGTTATTGTTTTTGGCTCGAATCATAATAAATGGTAATCATAATAATTGGAGGGGGAAGATAATTATACATGTGCAGTCTATCGGGGTAGGACCAGAGGAGGGAGACAGCCAGTGGGGCAATAATAATAAATTATTCCTTAACAAACATGCCCCATTATTACCAATAGATAAGTATCAAGTATCAGATAGCGTAGAAGTAGAAGCATGGCCCAAATCTCATATTTATATTTTTTTATCATTTTTTTATCTATATATTCCTTTCTCAAACCCTATAGATCAGATCAGCACATTCCTTCTTCCTCTCCATCTGAATATTTACATATTCTATAATCTCTATCATAGTTTGTATATATATATACATATGTATGATGTATGTATGCATCTTTCAGCCTACCTTCCTATCAAATCAGGTATTCCTTGGCCAGTTGTGTGTCTCCATCACTCACTCTGTCTTCAGTGCGCTGGTGAATGGCGTCATCGTGCTGCTCCATTTCTCCACATTCGTCAGACTGCTCATCCCGTTGAAGTGGGATCGAGACCCATACGTATAGGCCCCCATGCCTCCGAAGCACAACCAGTCCCCATTTTCCAACGAGGGCAACCAGATGTTCCTGGAAATCACGTCCAGGCCATCGCAAGTCATCCCGAAGATCTGCGAACCGACCAACTACTTCTCTTCGAATGTGTGCTGGTTGTCCCTAAAATCTACCTTCCCATAGACTTGGTCCTTCTGGTCATCGAAAGTGATGTCGTCCATCAGGATGCCATTGAACGAGTGGTAGAGGGAATCGTTCACATGATAGCAGGTCTTACCTTGCTTGATACGTTTGCCGATCACACGGGTCAGCACGTAGCAGGAATTGCCCGAAAGGTGGCGACCAGGCTCAGCGAAGACAGTGTAGCCCAGAGGGTCGTCTCGGGTCTCCGCGATGGCATCGATAGTGGTCTGGGGCATTTCTTCTGCAGGGAATCCGCCTCCAATATCCAAAATGTCCATAGGATGCCCGAACTTGCGTCCCAGAAGAATGCATTTCCTTGCGAGTGCGATCGCCTTTTTGAAACCTGAGGATCCATTAAGGCCAGATCCGCAATGGAAGTGGATGCCACTGAGTTTGATGCCCATTTCGTAGATGGCTCGCATGCGAGACTCGATTTCCTCATCAGTCTCAATATTGTCTCCGAATTTTACGGAAAAGGGAGTGGACAGATGGTCAGACACCTCCTCAGTAATGGAAATTCTCCATAGAACTTTGATCGAGGGAGAAATGGCGTGGATCTTTATCAGTTCGCTCAGAGAGTCGGCGACCGTGAGCGTCACGTTATTCTACTCGGCCCATACTAGTTCCTACTCGTCTTTGATCGGATTCGAATAGACGATCTGCTCAATCTTTGCACCTGCTTCCACAGCTGCCTTGATCTCATTCTAGGATGCGCAGTCGAAATTCCCTCCGTTGTCGAGAACATCCTTGATGAGGTAGGGGATCGGGTTGGACTTGATGGCGTAGTGGACTTTGACCCAAGGGAGTTTTTCTTGGAAAGCCTTAAGCTTTCTGACGGTTTAAGCAGAGTTATAAACATAAAACGATTTAGAGAGGGGGTTTTTGCGGGCAAATCGCGTGATTTAAATCCGCTGCTGGCGGGTGAGGGATCGACGGTCACGACCATGGAGGAAGTAGACATTGCAATTTTTCTTGGATTCATGATGCATCAGGGTGGGGGATTTGGGGGAGAGCTCTGGGTTAAGTTGTATTTTTTAGCCAGTGGGGATACTTTACATATCAAAATATAATTACATCCGAAGCTCGACCCATGGGAGATATTTAATGGCCCTCAGAACATTGATTGATTGAGCTCAGGAATGGTCCCTTCGCACAACAAAAATTGATATGCACCCAAATGTGACGGAGCTTCACATCAGGGCTTTCTTGTACTTCCTAGATATTAGAGAAATTTTTATATTTTCTTAATTTGAAAATGTATAATCTCGAAAGGACAGTTTCAAATAAATAGCAAGGCAGTCCCCAACCTCGCTATTGGGTGTCTATCCTTCTTGCGCCTTTGAAGAGGGTGTTTGGGAAGCATATATGAGCAAGCATCCCGATCAGCTCACAGTTTAAAATTTAGTTCGACGAACTCGCCATGGAGCATCGTCCTGATTGGTCCCGTGGGAAGCCTATCTGTTTGGTACGTGAGTAGATAGACGATAGTGAGAAGAGATGTTGACTGCGCTGCCGATTTGGGGTCTGCGATGCCTGCCTGCCTGAGAAGCACGAGGTGGCCTGACAGCCTGATAAACTCTAATTATTATATGGAAGCCTGTGTATAGAGTGCTGCATTTGGCCATATATTGAAAGGCGGTATTAAAATTTAATGGTAAAGCAGTCCCTATAATTATTAACTATTACAACCACCCTCTCCCATCCATGGCCCCATCCTCCCTATATGGCTTCCTCGTCTTCGGGGTGTCCCTCTTCCTAATATACTACCTCTACGAAACTATCGACGCTCTCCTGGGCGTCGGGTACTTCCTGAAATCATTCCAGCTCGGCCTCCTCGGACTGGCTGCACTCCTGTTCTTGCGGCTATTCTACGAGGTGAAGGGAGCCAGCAGAGCCGAACACAAAATCCAGGAACTCAAGAACGGAAGGAAACTGATGGCTGTTAATGAGTACGAGGAATAGAAGAAAGCACTGACGCGGGAAGCAGTGCAGAAACTGATGGAGTCCGCAGAGTACAGGAGATACAAGGAGTAGCGGAACCGGGGCATGCCTCCGATGACAAGGTAGGCGTATGATAGCCAGAAGAGACTGGAAGAAGACCTGGCTGAGAACGAAAGAGCTATTTTTTCGTGAGTCCCTCGTCCTCGGACCAATCTATTTGATGACTCCAAAGTATCAAGGTGTATCCGATATAGTTTGTGGCGCTCTACTATCTACTGCTATATCTGATTACAAAGATCCCTAATATTAAGACTTGTTGTTTTTTACTAAATCATTCAATAGACTTCTATTTAAAATAGAAAACTCCAACAATCTACTTTATTTTAACCTTCAAAATTCATAACTCAGAACGTATATCCAATAGTTAGGAGAGCAAAATAGAGTTGCACTTGTCCCAAAAGACGGAGATGAATCCCGAAGAGCATGCATATGGTTGTATAGCTTGATAACAGAAAAGACGGAGTCAAAGCTGAAAAGTATAAGGCTGGTTGGGGTTGGGGTTGGGGTTGGGGTTGGGGTTGGGGTTGGGGTTGGGGTTGGGGTTGGGGGTTGGGGTTGGGGTTGGGGTTGGGGTTGTGGGGGTTGGGGTTGGGGGTTGGGGTTGGGGGTTGGGGTTGGGGTTGGGGTTGGGGGTTGGGGTTGGGGTTGGGGTTGGGGTTGGGGTTGGGGGTTGGGGTTGGGGTTGGGGTTGGGGTTGGGGTTGGGGTTGGG
>JAKZAN010000220.1:0-65875 GCA_023053545.1 Lepidurus packardi
CCCAACCCCAACCCCAACCCCAACCCCAACCCCAACCCCAACCCCAACCCCAACCCCAACCCCAACCCCAACCCCAACCCCAACCCCAACCCCAACCCCAACCCCAACCCCAACCCCAACCCCAACCCCAACCCCAACCCCAACCCCAACCCCAACCCCAACCCCAACCCCAACCCCAACCCCAACCCCAACCCCAACCCCAACCCCAACCCCAACCCCTATTCGTGATCACTCCTCTGCAGCAGTATTTCCAATCTGTGCATGCGTGACATCTACTTTACATATTACTGCCGACTATTTTTATTATCTTTGCCCTATGACAATACCGTTCAATCGCGTCACTTCCGACCCTTACCATATGCAGGATCAAATCTCCTCCAATCAAAGTCTTAGCACCCTACTAAAAACATAGGCAACTTGAGGTTCTAATTTCTTTGTTTCTTAAGTCTTTATTATAGAGATTTAGAGTATAAAGGTTAGATAGACTGGCGTTGCTTAGACATTCAAGCTGCACTGCAGGGGATTTGTTCGTATATGTTGTGTTGATTTATATGGTTCGGAGAAAGATCTCGCATATGACTGTGATGACGACTACATCGAAGAAGATGGAGGACTGCCAAATAAAATTGGCAATTTTCCAATTTATTTGTTAGAGTAAAAAGAGCTGTATGTGAGAGCAAACTATCAGACTATCTTAACAGAATGCGAATAGAATACCCGATAGAGTTTATAGCAGAGGCAGATTTATCTAGCCAGGGGCTTCGATAATAGAGTAAGTTCTGTAATAGGGGTCCGATGCCAGAACAACTCTTCAGTGCAGCCGTTAGAACCGTAGGTCGAGCCGGACTACTCTTTCAAGCACGGGGACCTAGACAAGGTGTTGGCCGAGTTGGAGGACCCCTAAAATAAGTATGAATAACCTTTGATGGGCGGTACCAAAAACGGAAACATCCGAATTTTCACGAACGGGTCTAACAAACATTTTGCCTTACTATTAAAAATAAAATCGTCATTATTGATAATATCGTTCAGGCTTCACAGTCCCACCGCACATGGCACGCCGCACACCACACACTCACCAAGATATCCCCAAGACATTCCTCCAAACAGTACCCTACCAGCTCACTTCCCCTCCCTTCCTCCCCTTCCTTTATACCTTTCACCCCTTTTCATTACTTCATCTCTCTGTCTAGGAATCTATCCCACTTTCTCTCCCTACCAGCCAAATCAAAGCAGACAAATCCCTGGAACGCAAGAGCAAAGAAGCTTCAAAGGACTTTCTCTTCCAACACAGCTACTTGAGTGCTTCGCTACCTCACAACTATAACACCCCCTTTGTCCAGTCCTTAAAGGAGTCCGCTAAAGTAGAGATCTTCTAGAGTAAAAATGCGAGCAACAGTGCGCTTCACCTTCAACACACCGTTTTAATCAACAGTGACGCTATCAAGTATGGGGTGTCAGTGCGTTCTGGTTAATAGCACTGCAATAGCATGGAACATAGTTTGTCGGTAAAGGGATATCAGCCCTCCCAGCAGTCTCAGTACAATAAAAAGGACAGCAGCAGCATTTAGAGCAACTCTCAGCAGGTATTTCAAGCTTCTCGGGTGCTATCCAACCAGACGAGCTCTTGTAAAAGTCCAAGTGCATCTGCGACTCACACATTGCACCAACTACAACAGGGAGAAAAACCAGTAGATTTTAAAGAAGAAGTGAGCAACCCGTTCATTAGGATAACTACCAACCATGCCGATCAGCTTCCGACAAATAATTAAAATGTGCAAACCCTCTTGCGGTCCTACTAAAGGCGAATATAATAGCTGGAGAACAAACTGGAGACGCACGACCTTGATCGGAAGGCCAATGTAATCTTCAGTAGGTTCGTGGCAGAACTCAGTGCCCAGTTAAAGATAGCCGAGAGTAGTCCTGATCTAGAACTCATTGAGCTCAAGGAAAAGATCTACTGCATAGTAAGGGAAAACAAACACCTAAGAGGAGAATTAGAGAAAGCCAACGCAGGCATCCTTCAAATTAGTGATGAGCTCAATAAAGCTCGAAACCTCAATATCCAGATCGTGCTTGAAAGAAACCAGTTTTAGATAGATAGCACAAGTGTCAGAAAGGAACTGGAACAGCTACAAAAAAATATGGGCTCCCATCCGAGAGAAAACATCAGGTAGATAGATTCCGAAGTCATGAGGCTCCAGGTCCACGCGCCTATCATCAAGAAGAGTTCGTCTGACTGGGATGCCAGGGATCATGCTATAGGAAGCCCCCCAGCCCAAGAAAATAATGATGTGAAGAGTGCAGGAGTCGTATATCGCTCGACGATAATGGGAGCTTCCAATCCAACCAGCAGATAGCAAAGGTTCCTTTATCGGTCTAGCGAGCTAGAGCAGTACAGAGATACTAACTAACTACCTCTGGAGACTGCACAAAACTGGAACCCCCATGCGCATGAGGTCAAATCAATAAGAGAAAACCACCAGGAAGAAGTCCATCAGTTACGAGAGAGAGAACGGACACTAATTATGGAAGTGTAACAGCTGAAGTCAATGAATGATGAATTGGTGATGAGTGTGAAGCAGCAACAAGATGTGAGTGTTAGCAACAGACTTTGTGGAAATAATGAACGTGCGCACAACCTTATGCAGGTGAAACAGGCTGAGGACTGCGATTCATGGACTCAAGGTAAGAGGGTGTCTGAGTTGAGGAAGGACTTGGAAGCCCTAAAAGTGGAGTGCGAGAACCTGAGAGACAATGAGAAAGTTCTTCTGGAAACAATAGGTGAGCTCGAAACGAACCTCGAACAATATCGAAAGAACTAGAAATAGCTTACACTAAGAATTAGTTCCCGCGAAGAAGAAACTAACTAACTCTATCAGAAGAATGACTAATTAAAGAAAGAAGAGGAAGCCATGATCCAGAAGATAACTGAACTGGAGGCAGAAATGGAACGAGTGAACCTCCAACTCAATCACGAAAGGAGCAACCACTCCAACCAAGTCGAAGAAACCCGAAGGAAGATCCATCATCTAGAACAAAATCTGTCCTTGAAAGAGTCTCTGATCAGGCAGGCCAAAGAAGAAACCATGTTCTAGAACACTGCCTTTCAACAACAAATGTAGGCTCTACAGAAACAACTTGGATAAACTCAAGCAAATGCCAGTAAGAAGATAAGCAGTGTTGAGACTACATACTCGAGTCGCCAAATCGAGGATGAGCAGAACATTAGACGGTTGGAAAGTGAACTAGCCATCAACAA
Source organism: Lepidurus packardi (assembly GCA_023053545.1). Classification (NCBI taxonomy): domain Eukaryota; kingdom Metazoa; phylum Arthropoda; class Branchiopoda; order Notostraca; family Triopsidae; genus Lepidurus; species Lepidurus packardi. The sequence continues at coordinate 3,263 of JAKZAN010000220.1, forward strand.
GGAGACAATACAACTTCTCCAGAATTAAAAAGACTACCTTTCTTATGAGCTACAACGTCTAAAATTAAACTCAGAACGATAAAGCGACAATCTTACCTTAGGTCTCAAAGACGCCCTCGCCCAGATAACCCACCTTGAAGAGGAAAGGCGCATCAAAAACCAAGAAGCAGCCGAGCAAGACTCAGACAACTTACGTGTTTTAGAGCTCGAGCAATAGCTGGAGAGGCTCTCTGTCAAGAATGGTTAGGATGCGAGGAGGCTGAAGCAAAGTGAGTCTGAATTAGAGGCTACAAGAATTAGCCTCGAGAAGATGCAGACATAGCAGAAGAGAATCAGCGAATAGGTGGAAGCCATGGTTCATCGATAGCAAGCACTGGTCGAATCTGCCACAAGACTAGAACAGTAGCTTGACAAAAAGATAGTATCATAGGCTCACGCTCTGAGATTACTAGGATAAGCGCGGAGAGCTTGTGATGACAAAAAGACTGAGCTGGAGAATATGACTGTTCAGCTACAAGCTTTGTAGACACGTTATGAATCGGTTAGGAGATTGAAAGCATCGATGAGGTTAACTTTCGGATAACTTGTAAATAGCAAAGTGTCAGGTGACCACGCGGAGGCTTCAGAATCGTCTGAAACTGAACATCATTTTAAGACGCAGATACAAAATGATATCACATAGGGTTTAGAAAATGAGTTCGAGGGCATCAAAAGAGAGTTCTTTTCCCTGAGGTATCAACTTGAATCTCTCAGGACATAACTTTTAAAATCCCGTGAGTAATCCTCTTAGATTAGGTAGGCCCTAAAAGATGCAAAGTCCCAGCTTGCTGCCAGCCGGACCGAACTTGAATTCTCTAAACACAACGAAACATCACTCCTGATGGAACTTAATTTAAGCAGAACCACACTTGAAAATACCCACAAAGAACTAGATTCATCCAGAAAGGAGGCCTCTCTGCATAAATTATAGCGAGATGCTTTAAAGTCCCAACTGCAATCTGCATGCTTCGATTGTGAAACAGCCAAATAACTCTTGCAAGCCAATGTTAAACAGTTCAATTAGTCGAGGAGAGAGGCAGAGAGGCTCTCCCTCGAACTTCAACAACAAAAAGCTACTCTTGACTCAATAAGAGCTTAAAACTAGAAACTGCAAAGGTAGTCCATAGCCGATCCTAGACTTGAGGACCCTTCACGTCAAATAGAAGACCTGCGTTCTGAACTCTCTAAGCTGGCTAACTAACTAGAGAGATGTCGAGCGGAGTTCTCGCATACACTACAATAGAACTAGTGTGTGCAGAGCTAGAGGAAGGAATGGGCACAATGCAAGTAAAAGTTGTAGAACTATATAATGCACTTAGAATTAGGGCAGTGCGCAGAAAAAGGACGAGCAGAGAAATAAAAAGTGCGAGTCGAACAGATAGTGCTCGATATGAACCGCAAAGTTGACCAGATTCTGATATCAATATTGGCGACTCAAAACCATAACAATACGCTCAGTCTGAGCAAATCGCATCCGAGCCACCAGGTCGAGCTGAGCTGCAGTCTCATCAACATCAACAGCGATGTCGATCTTCTCTAAACAATGGAGAATTTGAGTACCAAAATAGAATCGCTGCTTGAGAATATCCAGCGGATTTCCGCAGATAATTCCAAACTCATCTAAAAGCTAACGCTCGCCCAGAACGAGGGGCAGAAGCGTATCGAAGAACTCTAGTCACTCAAATCCTAACTCTAAGGAAAGGTTAAGGATCATAACGCTCTAGTCGAATCTCACAAATTGTTATTGGCCGAGCGGGAACAGCTTCAATCCAAACTCAGTCAGGTTACACATGATCTGAGTATCCAGAGCACCAGAGACTACGAAGGTCTCATTGAAAATAGCAACAGACTCGTTGCCTAGAATAACAAGCTGACTGCCTTTATCAAAAATAGTTAGGTCGATAATCACTCACTGATCAGGCAGATATCGGAGCTAAGATTGAAGCTTCAAACAAAGTAAGCCGAAGTCGATCAATATAAGCAGGCTCAAGTGTTCCTACAGGAGGAGCAGTTGCGTGTTGAGAGTAGCATGAACATGAAGCGCTAAGGATTAACAATGAGGCTGGGAGAGGGAGTTCAACAGCAGGTTTTGTAAAGTGTGATTGAACTTAGTAATGATAACATCGAGCGTTCTATGCAGCATTCGAGCGCAGTCGAAGGATAGAAATCAATGACACAGTTCATGAATGGCAAAGATATGTACTAAAAGTATTATCAAGTGCTGACGGAGCTGGAATAACTCAGAATAGACCACAACTCTGTTCGAGACAAAAACTCCTACTTCGAGAAGGAAATATCGAGCCTCCAATCTAAACTCATTACTTACATTAATGAGGCAGAGACCTTGAAAAAGACCAACCAAAATCTACATTCGGACTTGGAGAAAACTATGGCCAGATTATCCGAAACGAATATGGGTGGATCTCATAGTACCAAGGTGGAAACACGCCCCCTCAATATTGAAGGTAAGTGTAGCCAGTGTTATGTCGCTTAGCAGGCATTAGAGAAGAGCAGATGCCAGATCAACTCCTTCAAAAACATTGCGACGACACTTGAAAGATAAAACTGCAGTCTCCTCAAACAGATAGAAATCTATTAGAAGCATTTGAAGCTTGATGGTAATACAGTCACCAAGTCTGACTAAATAAAAAAACAGCTCCAAAGTATCATTAAAGACATCCAAAAAAGCTCTGGGAGCAGTAGAGTTTCTGAACAAGCAGCACCTTCTTCTGCCAATAGTGACTATAACACTACTAATATGAGAGTAAGGGAATATCAGGCAACGTCTTCAGATCATCCTGAACGCCAAACAACACAATCTAACTACGTCAGATCGGATAAAAATGGCGAGGGTAAACGAACGTCCCTGTCGGAGTACCAGAAAGTGTAGCCTAACTTCCTAGGCACAGAACCACCCAACAATATTACGATGCGTCGCTAGGTAACTCCACAATCAAAAGAGGTTATAATTGGGCGCGAAATCAAATCTAATTTCATACTTCCTGTTTCTGCGGAATCTACGAACACTATCCGGCAGGAAGAGACGAAGAATGTAAGCCACAAAACCTCCTCGAACGAGTGTGCCGCCAATGGCCTTTATGATAGCCAATAAACAAGGAAATATAGCATCCATAATGAGTGCTCCCAACGCACAGCACAACAAAAAGATGAAAGGTTAACCAACCTCAATCACATCAAAGTGGCGGTCAGCAGGAACGATCTTATGAGCAATAACCAGATATCCTAACAGAGCATAGCAATACAAAGGATCGATCCCAGTTATGTTTCTCCTCAAAACCTAGCCTCGGTGCCACTCGGCTCATTAAAAAGAAACACATAACCTTTGAGACTGCAGACCCCTCCCAGACAAATGGCAAAGCAGAATGCTGACAATAGTATTAACAATTTCGCCAGAAAAAGCAACAGCAACAACATGATGCTGCCGCCTCCAAGCCCTCAAATAAGGCAGCTGCCGCAACCACCTTCACCAAGAATAAACATGGCCAGCGAAAGATATCAGAGTCCTGCACACATCCCATCTACTCAATGTCCCGTTTCGCCTAATTTTTAAAAAATAGCCTACGAAGTGCCACAACACCAACTTGGTATTATGAATTTCCCTTTTGCAGGTAACTACACAGCTATCATCAGCCCCAGCAGTCCCAACACGCAAGTCCAAGCCAACAATAATGCCTATCAACGTGGGTCTTCGCTTCTCAAAACGATTGTCTAAACCCCCCAGATCGTAAAAGAGAGAGGTGTCTCGAAGGCGCGGGACCTCAACAGTAGCAACAACTCTCGGAGAAGTGACCTTTGTCCTCGAGCTTGTTACATCACAGAAAATATGAATGGGAACAGCAAGGATAATTCGGCCCGTTCCATAACACCAATCAGCGAGGTAAGATAAGGGAGAATAAATACAGTCGAAAGTCTGAGCCCTCAATCTATTAACCAGCAGTCAAGAATATTTTTTAAACCGAATTCGAGCAGGCCAGGCACCAGCCACCTTGGAAACAATGATCTAGCACTCCGCAGTCCGACTGCCCAGCCACAACAGTTCTGGAAACCCCAGCAACCTCACAGTCCAGAACCACCTTCCTCCACAAGTTCTCGCGTCAATTTTACTGACTCCCGAAACAATAACGTTAACTTGTTCAGTTTTTGCGCCCAGAGCCCCAACGCACCCTACTATCATAAGTAGGCGCATACACAAGATATTCAGTTGCAGATCTCCCAGAGGACAAGCAACAATAACTACTACTCCAGTAAGGAAACGACCCCAGTTGGAAGCCTAAACACCTTAGCATACATGGCTAAGAATAGGAATCAGCGAGACGGGATGAGCGAAATAGACGAATCTATAATCGTGAAGGATGTGGAGCATGATTTGGGGAGAATGGGAGGGCACATGGTGTTGAACCTGGAGAGGACAGGCTTCAGCAATGGGCCAGGACTGATGGTGTACCAAACAAACCACGGGGAGTCGAAAAGAGAGTGTTGCTGATGTGATCTGAAGCATTTAATATTAAAGTGATACATTTTGAGTCGACGATGAATAAGTGGTTCTGGAGTTATTGGAATCAGGTCCATGTTTTCTGAGATGGTTTGCTAACCAAAACTCGAAGCAGGGATGGATGTTAGTAGTAAGAATAGCAATCCCTAAAACTATAGTGTACTCGACTGCTATCAAAACTACCTAATTCCCTTATTCATTGTCCCACAAAGCACACTCCATCTCCCATCTCCATAACAGCAACCCTACTCATTAACCCAATCCCACCCAGTCCAAACTAGCATGGCACACAAAAATCAAGCCCAATCCTCTCACAAATAGTAATTCACCAACATTAGCGACGAAGAAGAAGACGAAATACATATCCTCCCCAGCCACACATTCTCTCGCAATCCCCAAAACCAATCCTCCCTCTCTGCCTCCCCGAACAATACTGCAGGAATGCCGCCCAAGCGCCGCAAGGAAGAAAGCATCTTCAAACCCAACTCCGAAACCGAAAACATCCAACTAAAAATAATTGGCTATGAAAAAGAAAGCTTCCTCAAGATTGAAACTCAGATCTACAAAATCGAAGTCCGAGACCTTAAAGCAGACTTGCTCTGGATCATCCGCAGGAGGTACTCTGATGTAGAGTGGCTTTTCGAGGTAAGCACCGAATCATTATCTAATGTGCATGACTTACCATTTTCACTGCAGGCCCTGACCACCAATCATATCGGATATATCACTCCGTATTTTCCAAGTAAAACTCTGGAGTCCTTCATCACTGCCAAGCTCGGTATCGGAATCACGAAATAACGGAAGGACGAGTTCTTGCTGGAGCGAACGTACCAGATCGGGACGTTTCTAACACAAATTTATCGTCACGCGGAACTGAAGTGGAGTGAGGAAGCAAGGGTGTTCATCCTCCGAAACGACTCGGACTTCATTTCGGAAAGGAGGAAGCTGGATACATACATTGAGGAGTATAAAGAAATTGGTAAGCTGCTTACAATTTGATGATGTTAAATTCTGACCGCTTATTTAGAAACCAGCACCCTCAACTTCCTGACCATCATCGAGAAAGGAGCCAGTCTATTGTCCACCTATATGGGTTCCAAAAAACTATCTCGCGAAATCTCCAGAGAGGATCTGGAGTTCTAGACATACCTGCAGAAGATCGTCGAGGATGGCAACATTATTAAGATGCTCATGGCCGACTTCGAAGAGTTGGCGGCACTCAAAAAGCAGGAGTCTGAGTTCCAGCCTATCGAGAGTCCGGAGACGAACATTGCCGTCGAAGTTGAACACCATAGCGAAGGCAGCCCTGTCACATCTTCAGCGACTGCTTCTTCGCGCAAGAAGATCGAGTCGATTAACAACAGACTGCTGAATGGCAAAGAACACAACATCTGGTTGTGCGGGTAGCTATATCAGGACATCCTGAAGCCTCTGCAGAAACTAGCCATGTGGGTAGAACAGGTGTAAATGCAGGTGAAGTACCGCAAATAACTAGTAGAGTTGGTGTTCAACCTCAAACAAAACATCGAAGACATTTCGCGAATCAGAAAACTCGAACGCAGGATCGAGAAACTCGAGAACAACTTCCGTCGCGGGTGGGATCCTTTCACTGAAGCCATAGCCCTGGAGCTGAACGGAGTGAGGAAAGGCTTCGACGGGATCTGGGCAGCCTACTGCGATCGAATGATGAAGATCTGGAAGTGACACCTGATATCATTAGATAATTTGATAAGCAACTATCTGATACCACTATTTTCCCTCCTCCATCCATAAACGTAACAATGCTGGTCCAAAGTAATTATCGATGGGATCTTCTCAATAGGTAAATATGAATTGATCGGCGAGGACACTTGGAATTCAGCCTGCATGATCTCCTGACAGAAATTAGTTGACCCTTAGCTTTAGTTTGATCAGGCAGAAGTGTTCCTTTTGAGTGTGGTCATAAGGTGCGTTTTCTCTTTTTGACTGCGGCCAGAGCAGCTGTATTATAGGTTTGGTACGAGCAGTAGCCTTCCAAATTCATCTACGTTAAGGAAAAAAGGAGTTTGTGAAGTTCAGTTAAGAAGGTAAATTGATGAAAAGCCAGATGATGGAGCAAGCATAACGTGAATAAATCAAATAAGGAAATGTATAAAAATCTTACGGGTTGCTCCTAATCAGCAGGAATGTTGAGCTATGGAAATTGTATCGGCAGCCCGAAGTACGTCGCACAGTATTGCACAGTCGGCAGTAGATCGAATAGCAGGAACCCAAAAGTCAGTTCCACAAAATGCTTGAACAAATCGTTAAAGAGGTTCTCCTAGTCCATCATGTACAGCGAAGAGTGTGGGAATTCTGAAACTATCTATTTTGTGGTAAAGGCCTCGAATTCCTTTCCCAGCACTAGATACAGGAAAGAGCACACCAACACCTTGGGCTTGTATTGGAACGACTGGATATCCATGATGCAGCAATCGATGTACTGAGTCATCTGGCTGAAATTTGTGAGCGAATACTCATCCTTCTTGAATCTTGGGATATTGACGCGTCCTTTTACGAGGGGGTGGTTGCGAGCGTACTCGTCCTGCTCGAGGAATGCGTCCCACTGCAGCATGAACCGGTTGGCCCACATGTATGTCGTGGGAGGGTTGAGCTCCCATTTCAATACTTTGCAGATCCGAGTTTACATCTCCAGAATCTGGTTAGCAGTATACTTGTCGCTTGTCGAGGTTGCAAACCGCTGAACAGACAGAGGTATGGGCTCTTCGATTTTGGAAGCAACATACATAGCTGCGGCGCCAACTAATTGCAGGTCATTCTTGGGCACGTGGTTAATTTTGTTGAAGTAGATATCTGAGATGGCTACAGCCAGATGGAAGGTGTCTCTTTTAAGACGATACTCGGAGTTGACGTGCATCATCCAGTCGACCAGGATAGCACGCATATGCCATGCGAAGTTTTTCTGACGCTTTTAGATGTAATAAGGGTCGGGGGCATACTGCGCCTCGACCATGCTGAGGAACTGAATAGACTCATTGGTGAATAAAAGGTTGACTTCTTGTTGTTCTTTTTAGAAATTCATGAGTTCCATTTCGATCTCAGAGGGGTCTTTTGCTTTATTATTGATTCTATTGAGGTGTGCCCTCAGGTTGATGGGGTTGCTAGTATTGTTTTTGGCCTCCACGTTGTTGCTAAGTGTCACTGTGTTTCTCGCGGACTTGACGCGTTGGATCTACAGTACCTCATCGCACTCGAATTCTTCGACCGCAGTAAGCATGTGTGTGCTGGGCAGAATAGTCTGCTTGGCATGGTTCTTGAATTTGGTTTGTTGGGAGGAGCCTCGACTATTGGAGCTGGCAGTGGTGATCAACTTGTTCTTGTCGGTCGTCGGCTTCTTCTTTGTATTGTCGTCATTATTCTGTCTATCAGTCTCCTGGGTCTTGAGCTGTTCATGCAAACTTCCTGGAGTGGTGGATTTCTTGGTCTGGAGCATGTTGGAAGGGAGCCCATTCATACCGGTAGAGAGACCCGACATATTGGTAATGTTAACGTTGATGGAAATGCCTGTAGAGCTGGTGTTTGGCTCGCCACGACATACTAAGTCGTCCAGAGCACTCGGCCTCTTGTTGTGCAGAGAACGTGGAATATTGGTATTAGTGTCCTTCTGGGGAGGGGCGTTGTTAAGGATAATATTATTGCCGTTGTTATTATTGTTATTGTTGCTATTCGAACTGGCATTTTTAGCGAGATTTTTGAAGTTCATCCCCAGGTGGGACGAAGGGTGCTGCACCATCCCCGCCCCAACCAGATTGTTAGCAGTGTTGGGCTTGCAGAGGGCCGGGTTGTTGTAGCGGTTATTGGCTGACGTGCACGACGAGTCTTCATGGTGGTAGGTGTGGAAGGTAGCAGTATTTGTCTCGAAGTTGCGAAGATGGTACTGATTAGAAGGTGCATGGAGGTTACGGCTGTTCTCCTTCTCTTTAGAGAGGGCAGTGGTCAGCAAAGTGGAAGGGGGATTGTTTTGTGAAATGACAGACTGTTGGGAAGATGGTTTTTTAGTAAGGACGTTGGGATCAGGTTTGCTGAGGGAGGTAACGGAGGGGACATTCTTGATGTGGTGTCTCTTGCGTGATGCTTCTTCGTGGGCATTCATGACTTGAAGAGTTGAGGGGGTGGTAGAAAGGCGGGCGGGCGAATGTAGGGGAGGAGGGTGAGTTTGAAGATGGAGGTGCAGAGGAATAAAAGAGTGAAAGGTAGTTGGTAATTGTAGTTTATAGTAAAATCGATTAAGAGTGTAATTGAAGATTTAAATAATTTGTTAGTTTGTAATTTCGTGATGTCGTTTGAGGTGGGCCAAGGGAGGGTTATTTAAGCGGTATACGGATAACCGAATACCTACGCAGCCAGATTATCGCTCATTTAGCACTGGACATACGCTCTGGCTAGCCACCCCACATCACATTCAACACCTCACCCACCCCCTATTTCTATAATGCATCCCCAGCATCTAGATCCAATTGCAAATCTAAACTCAATACGCACATCCCAACCAGTTTTCCAATTAGAATAAAACCAATTTTCCAATATTCCTCTTTTATTATTCTTCTAACACTCTACATCATCCTTCATTACTGCATACCAGCCCCCCTTCCTCCATGGATAAGACCACAAGCATCGCTTCCGCAGAACTCCGCGCTGCAATGTAACCACAAATACAACTATCCCATCCAGCCACTAACTCTACGCATAACAGAAAGCTCTACAAAAAGCAGGCCACTACATGCAGGCGCAATCCATTAAGGAAAACCTCATCAAGCTCAGAGAAAGGTACGACAAAAAGTTCAAAGAAGAAACCAAAGAAAGGCAGTTGCAGGAGGTAACCAGTAATCCCACCACAACTCTTCACTGTCATCTTCTCCATAGAAACAATATATTGACAATGCCCACCAAGAGGAATTGAGGTACTTCAACTAATAATGGGACAAACGGTTGAACCAATACCACGCAGAGGTCAACGCCATCGAAGAGGAAATGCTGAAACGACATGCCCAGGAAGTGTAGCAGTGCCAAGCCCATATATGCAAAACCTTCATCAAGTCTAAGAACTCATCCGATATGATGCAGCTAAAGAGGCTATAAGACGAGTTTGCGCGCAAGGAAAACTACATCGAGGCGCATAAGGTGCAGACACAGGTTAGGGAGTTGGAGCGCGAAGAGACAAAAAAGTACGAAGATGAGCGTGCGCGTAGAATTGAAAAGGCCCTGCAGACTCTGAGAGGCAAACATACCAACGAATCGCGGGTGTTGCGGCAGAAGGTGGAGCAGACGATCGACGAGAAGAATAAGCAGCGGCAGCATGAGTTGGATAAGATAGTGCTGAAGTACATGAATGTGCGCCGGGAACTCGAGTTCCAGCACAACCAAGAACTCACCAAAACGGAAAAGCAGAACAATCCCATTCCTGCTCCTTAGAAGGGCAGCGGGATGTCGGGGCAAAACAAGTACAAGAGCAGCCACAACCTGCAGAATACGGGACTGCCGCAGGGTGGGAAGCTGGAGAGCAAAGAGAGTGTGAGCAGCAGAGGCACTCTGACGCCAATCAACAACAGGAAATGAAGCATTGCTTGGACCACCGGGCTGCCTGATCTCTGGTATAAGCAGAAGGGTTGCTTCAAATTAAATATAGTTTTCGAGTCTTAGGATTTATCTCCGACCAATATGAATTAATGCCTGTGCTTGTGCTGACGACTACTTCGATACTTTATCATTATAGGGTAACTGAATTATCGACCACTGTTAACTGGTCCCGCTAATTACTCTAACCATTCCTCTATAACATCTATCCTACTCCCATGAAGAGCTGCGGCACTAGCGCCCATAAGCAACCTCCAAATCGGCAAAACTCCCTGCATCTAACACCACAACACGAACTCAATAGGATCCTCAAATAAATTAAGTATGCACTCCTCGCCTAACAACCAAATAAGCAATAGGAAACTCCATCTAAGAAGACATCCGCCTGCTCTGTAGCCTGTGTGCAGACTGAAGACTTTCTTACCTACTCTCTGGTCGAGTAACAGATGAGGGTTGCTAATGTCAAAATAGCCGCATCAAAGGAGGATGAGTGCCGCTTGAGACAGAAGTGCACATCCCTCAACGAGTAACTAATTAGGTTTGATGAGAAGTTCCGAATAATGGCCCGAGAGAAGTAGAGTTTACAGCTGACCATCGGAGAGCTAGAAATGGGGATCATCAGAACCAATGACTAACTTAGCAAGAACAAAGCAGAAATACGCAAGCTCAAGAATGACAACATGCTCCTCCAAGAACAATCAAAAGTAATCGACAAACTCAAGGAGGAACTGTAGACAAAACGAAAGATCATCTTTGCAGTCAAGGGAAGAACCCAAGAAGCAGCAACGCAGTCAGGCGATACCTCAAGAAGCCACGTAGATGTCCAGACGCCGCCCATTTCAAAGCAACAGACAAAGGATGTAGAATGTGAGTGTGCTTTTTCTGAGAAACTTTAGAATGAACTCAAGCAAACACTCTCTGGCTTATCTGCTAAATTACAAGAGCGAGAGTCCCAGGTCGGACAGCTGCGAGGAGAACTCAAATAGGAACTATTTGCTCTGACAACGTTGCAGGAACAGTTGCAACTGGTCGAGGAGGAAAACTTTGGGCTGAAGAGATGTATGAGCCAAATGGAGAAAGACAGGTAGAACATGGAAACAGGGTTAGCAGAAAAAATCGAGAAGTTTGTCCAAAACAGGCTGCAGAAGCTGGAACGAGAGAAGAAGGGTCTGGAGAAGCAGCTAACTTAGTTACACGGCAGGATGGAGACGATGTTCGACGAGAGCGTGGACTCCAAGCAGAGGATCATGCAGTTATAAGTGCATATTGACAGGCAGGAGCAAGTGTACCAGCGAGCTTTGGAAGAAGTGAAGAACCTGCACGAGGAGGAAACACGGAAGCTGAGGTACAAGCATAGTCTAGAAATTAGTGAGTATGAGTTGAAGCTGGGGGAGGTGCAAGATAGTTGCAGTGGTTGATGCCTGTATTTGATTAGGAGGCCGCAATGCTTCGAAGTGTGCTACCTTATGATCTTTACACTTGTCTTGGTTTTATGGTGTTGGCTGAACATAATCGGATAAAACTAACCGTCATTTTAAAATCGACTGCATTTCAGTCCTTCATTTGTTTGAAACGATGACAGCCATGGATCCCAAGGCTCTCTACTTCCCCGAACTACTCCCCCTCTCCCAAAACTACCCTGCTCAACCCAACAACCCACTCAAAATCGACGAGCGACTCTACCAGCACAGCAAATAAAAACACTACCGTCAATTATAACCATAAAAACCACTCTCGAAAAACACTCTTCCAACAAAGTCCGTACCTCCCAGAAATCTTGACTCATCTCTTCATTTTGATCAGCAAACAGTTACTCTCGAATCCAGCATCACCATCCTCAACAAAGCCAGAGTTTTCCAGGAGTTAACCCCCCAAAGGATGGGTGCTCCAAACCAGTATGTCCAGTCCAACTAGCGTCTCCAGGCTGAAGCTTCTCTTCTCTACCATATCTGGGAGCTAATCAACTAGGAGTCAGTTTCACTCGAGTACTTTCTCACATTGATGACTGCACTTACATATTCCCGATGTGAGTCTTTACCGCACATTCTCCGCAACCTATCTTTGTATAGATTCGAAGATTTGAGACTATAATGGAACAGCCTCCAAGAAATCCCTTGTCGATCTTCCAGATCTAGCAAAGAGAACCTCGACCCCTCCCCCCATGCTAACGGATATTTTAGCGACAATGAGCCTGAAGGCTTAGAATAGCTGAAAACGATGCGCCATTCGACCCGTAAAATGGGGGTTTAAGAATGCTAGAATCTTATCAGCAGACTTTACAATCCTCATTACCTCAGCAAGAGAGAGATGCTGAAGCAGGAAAGAGAGACGGAGAGGCTCAATAAGTAACTTGAAAAGTGCACGTTCAAGCCGATCATTGTCTCCAACGAGACACCAGTCTGCAGCAACAATCAGACCCCAGTCCCACATGTGCAGGGTTACTAAAACACTATCAACCGCCTACGAGAGGCTAACCGACGCCAAAAAGAACACAAATAGAAACTCTAGCACATCCCTCGAGGTTAGAAATATGAAAGGCTAAAGAACAGTAGCTTCAAAGCTCCCACTTTTTTGTAACGCCCCACCCGGCGCAGGAACAACGAGGAGAGTTCAGACAGACTTCTATTCTTCATCGAATTCGAGCTGAGCAAGAAGAAACCCGTGAGGGTGAATGTGTACAAAGGAGAGAGTCCGAGGAGTATCGCCGAAAATGTAGGTCGCATCTACTCCCTGAATAAGAGCACAGTCGCAGAAATCTAGGGTGTGATTGAGAAAGAAATCTACAACTATTATATGAGGAATCCGTTGATGCCGATCACGGATATGGGGGAAATGGAGGACGAGAGTTGAAGAGCAGATAAGCCCATAGTGATAGTAGTTTTTTCGCTGATGCGTTTATAGAGACCAGAGATTCCTGATGGTTGCTTATAATTGTAAAGAAGTGCCCTCGTTCAACACGATTTCTATGAGTTTGGCCGATCTGAGGGGCCGCCCAAACTAAAAATTGACTTAGCCCTAAACATAGAATCACTTGATGTTACATAGAATCAAATACAGTCCGGGATTCTTTCATGCACTACTCTCAAATCACAAACACGAACAGGAACACTACTCCGATTGCCAATGCAGAACCCATTATAATCTTCAGCCTGTTGTTCTTCCAGAACGCATCTTTCTTTACTCTTGTTGCCTATACCATCAAAAACCATACCTCATTCATCTGGATTGGATAATTACCGTATCTTTGATATGGCTCGCCATCTGGTCAGTCTTGTTAGCACGCTTTACGAAGATGTCCACCTTGGCTTCTCGCTCTAGGATCTTGTCGATGCTATCTACCATCACATTCGTCAGATTTGCCAGTTTTCGGCCGAGGATAGCCTTCTTGTCGGCCTCCTGGTTAGAGTTGTAGAAGTTGACGAGGTTCTTGTAAATAGGTGCGAATTCGGAGGAGAGACTGAGGTTTGTTGCGACCTTAATCTATTCGTTGGCAAACTTTTCCTTGAACTTGGACTTTAGTTCTTCGAGGAAGGCGAAGGCCACTTTATTATCCATCTGTTTGTCAGTCATGCAGACAAAGGACATGGCGTTGTCCCTCAAGACCTGGAAGTAGAAGCTGTGTCGATGTAAGGAGGGTGGGGGCATATTTTATAGAGAGTTACTCGCCATAGGAATAAGCCATTTTGTTCTGGCCCTCGGTGAGCTGTTTGAGAATATTGATGATGATCTGGGGGTAGTTGCCGGCAGCAGTGTCAAACGTGCACAGGGTTACTATATCTCCGGACTTCTCGTCCTTCTTGCAGACCAGCGAGTAGATGATGGACATTTTAAGTGTGGGTGCTTTTTCAAAAACGATAATTAATGGGAAGCGAGATTAGGAATAATATTATTGATTTCGGACCCTCATATACTGTTGTTGACTGCTTCCACAACTTCCCACGACGAGCTCACAGAAATCCCTCATACTGTCTCTTCGGCAAACCAGTTCTCACTGGCCTTCATTCCTTTCCAATCTAAGCATCACTCTTTCAACCTACCGAAGAGTACCAACGACTCAGACACATTTCAGAATACGATAGACAACTTGTGCCACCCAATAAGTATAGACAAAGCCTGACTTCATAAAATTCCCGAGATTCTTCTCACCTTCTCTTTTGCTTGAATTGCTTCTTGTTCTCTTTGAACTTCTTTTGTTTGTTCTTATTCTATTGGTAGGCACTTGGCTTGCTTGATTTCTTCCCCTTTTTCTGAATCGGTTTCGTCTTCTTTGCTTTCTTGCCGCCCTTCTTGCCATAACTCGGCCCCTCCTCTCCTATCTTGTCGAACACGTCTTCGAAGTCTCTCTCTTCCGACTCTGGCTCATCTTCCATTTCGTCATCCAGGTCATCTTCATCTTCCTACTCCTCTTATTCCTCCATCATCTCTGAACCTTCTAATTCCTCCTAGTCATAATCCTCGCCATCTAGATCTTCATCTCTGCCCTCGCCGGCCTAGGCTTCAAGTTCTGGGTCGATTTCGGGGCTCTGGTCCATTTCATTGAACACATCTGCATCATCTGATACGATCTCGCCGTCATCGTCGCTGATATCGGGTAGCCCTTCATCAGAATATTCCTCTTCTTCTTCATCCAAGTCTCTCTGCTGGAGTCGATCCATCTATCGCTCTATCACTTCGTCTGCATACTCCTCGATATCCTTTTTAGTTTTCTTCTTGTTCTGATTCAACTCATTTTTTTTCTTCAGATAATTGCCCAAGAATTGCTCGTGTTCTGGCAGATGGTTGATTGGTTTGGACAGCATACTCTCATACTTTGAGGGTCTGATGTTCGCGAGCACCCTTCTATTCTTGATCTTCCAGGCTTCAGACTTCTTTTCAGGCTTGAGAGCCATTTTCTCCAAGAAAGTAGTCAGACTGAACTCTAACAGAGGATTAGCGCCCTGGTAATTAAGGTTGCCCTCTTTATCAGTCATGAGAATAGAAGAGAATTTCCTGACAGTGGGATGGTAATGGTCGAGTAGGGCATTCATTTCCCAGAGGCAGCTAATTTATGCGTGAGCATGGGTGGGTTACCGTTTGAACATATCATATTTCTCTTCACTTTGTTTTCCTGTGCTGTCGTCATCCACAATGCGGCTGGCACGACGCTGCAGCATCGGTAAAATGTAGGCATGAGTCTTCGAGACGTTAGATATAAACAGGAGCACGGTGATAATGAATGGAGGAGTGGATGTAAAGCAGAGTTGAAGTAGCCTTTTAACGAAGGCCTGTACTCGTGAAGGGAGAGGGTCTTGTTTACAGGAAATCAAGAGCAGATCCACAAAAAGTTCCAAGAGACTGGACTCCGGGAGAGTGGGATCTGACAAGAAGTCATAGAGGCAACGGTAGTATCGTTCGGGAAGTTCCTTGGTGAGGTGTTGATGGCTCTGGAACAGGAATAGAAGGAGCTGGATTTTTATCTTGGTGTTTTCGGTGGTGTGCACGATGCGGTACAAATCATCAGTTTTCTAGTTAAAAGCTGCGTGGAACTGCTCAGCATCGCCCTTGACTAGTGGGAAAAGTTTATTGATTCCTTTGATGGTATTCAGGAAAAGTTTGGAGTTGAGATCGTCTTAGTTTTCAGTGACCTTTTCCCCTAGTACCAGTCGCTTGAAGAGTTTAAAGTAGAGCTGCATAAGGGCAGCGAGCTGCTTCTAGTGCACAAGCTTCAGGTTGAGGTTGCTCAGGAAGTTCAGGCAGTAGAACTGGGCATGGTTGGAAATATTCTTACGGAATATGAATTCGTCACATTCGCTCAGGAGAGGGCCCAGCATGAGATAGTCTCCCGCCACCTGCTCCCGAAGAGTCTTGGTCAGGAAATTCACAAGCTGCAGATCTCCATCGCCAAACTTGTTAATTAGCAGAGAAAGAATAGTGGTGCGCATCTCCTAAAACTTAGCCAGTTGCGCCAGCATGCAAACAGCCTACTTTTTCAGGAAGTAGAGGTTGTCCTTCAGCAACTGTTCCAACACTCGTAGCAACTCTCCATACATGAACTTGATCTTGTGCTACATGTAGAAGCCACTGAGCTCATCTCCAGATACTTAGCCCTTCCTCTTCTTGTCCTTTTTAATATCATCCAGGGACTGGCTAAAGGAATTAAACCTGTCCTTGCCAGGCAGGATGGATTCTGCTAAGATGTCGGTGAGCTCTCGACAAGCTGCGACGGCCTACTTTTTGTTTGGGGCTTTGCAGAGGGTGATGAGTCCTTGGAGAGGTTTGACGGAAAGGGTCGGATGTTCGAGTATCATCTTGTTCATGGCAGAAAGCTTGTCCTTGAGCGTACCTTTCTCGGCCATATAGAGTGTGAGGGTTTCGCGTTTGACTTGTTTGTCTTGTGTTTGGTAGAGGGTGTCTGCATGATTGAAGAGAGCAGTGACTCCTTCAGAGAGTTGATGTTTGACCATTGTTGATGTTATTG
The DNA here is from genome assembly GCA_023053545.1 of Lepidurus packardi. NCBI lineage: Eukaryota > Metazoa > Arthropoda > Branchiopoda > Notostraca > Triopsidae > Lepidurus > Lepidurus packardi. The sequence goes on from JAKZAN010000220.1 coordinate 19,885, forward strand.
AAACAGATATAAGGAAAAGGGGACTATTATATAATTTTAGAAAAGCGTTGGTGTTTGTGTTTGACCGTATGGCGTCTTTAAACTGCCTACTTATAGATCTTGAGATGGAGGGAGGTGATATGTTTGATATAATCTTGGACTTTACTTTGCCATGATCATCAAACTCAACCGAAGTGTCTCCTATTCCTGACTTGTGTAGAGTGCGTGTCAATTATTTGAGACATTCTTCGCTAAAACTAAATGCCTAAAATCAATAGTAAGCAGCTAGACTCGCAATTAAAATCCTCTATTTAGTTTCAAATATACCCATTTAATCGGATGCACCAGCAAAACGAAAGGCCGAAGGCCAAAAGGGCAACCTACAACTTTGACCCTCTCATGTCAATCAAGTACCAAGAGATTGTCTACTTCAATAACCAGATCTGGAAAGCACACGAATTCAAGGAAAAACATGTTAACCCTCCACAATCGACTATCAAAATACCTGGTTCTCTCGCTTCGTCTATGCAGTCGATAGGAAGCAAAACTTCCTCCAAAATAACTGCCATGCAAGTAGTTCCTGTAGAGAAGACCACACAGAAACCTCCTCCAGTGAAACCTGCTGCAGAAAGAAAGGCATAGAGTTAATAGTCCTCTAAATATCCTACTAAATCGATCCTTGACTCTTCAGTCAATTCCGAGACTAAAAGTAGAGTCGATAATGGAAGTAAAGTGATGCTAAGTGGACATAATGTAATTCCAAAGCCTCTCCCACCTCCACTCCTCCACCCATAAATCCTGTCCGAACTTCCTAGTATTAGGGCTCATCCTAAACAGGAAAATACTTAGCCAGACTCTGCTTTTAAGAAAAAGATCCTTGCCGATCCTGTGTCTATGAACTCATCGCTCACTTTAACCTAAAAAGAATCCTCTGAACGTTCGAGCCCCACAGAAGAAAGCGGTCCATCTTCATCTTCATCTTCATCTTCATTTTCAATGATAGCATTGCGGTCTAGTGAGGTGAGATCGGAGGACGCATTGAGTCAATTAGATAATGCATTTGATAAGCTAAAGCAAAGTGCGCTGAAGGCTGGGGAGACAGAGGTTCTAAAGCAGTAGAATGACTCGTTGAAGCAGAAGATGAAGGAAATGGAATAGAAGATGGATATGATGATGCGGATGTTTTCTCAGATGCCGCAAGGAGAAGGAAAGAAGTGAATAAACTTGAGTATTGGAGGTGCGGAGTCAAAATTGATGAGAAAAGGGTTAAAACTAGTCTGGCCTGACTGAACATGTATTATTGCTCATGCGATCTGACTAATAACCTTCACTTGCATATCTTGAATAGCGATATACCAGGGTCTGCAAAATAGAAGTACATCTATCAACCAACAAATTACATCCCTATTTACACATCCAATAATTAAAATACCATCAACTGCTCAGACCCAGGCTCTGTAAAGAACTAACCTTCTGCATTAGCGACCCCAGGTCCTCAAATGGCTCATTGTTCTTGAATCTACCGTCGTCATAGTACAAAAAGTTTGAATGTGTTCGAGAAAGCTTCAACCCACTTATCGTGCTGTTGTCCAGTCTCAGCTCTGTTTCCTCACATTGGCGAGCATACTCTTACCACTCTTGAGCTGGTCTTGAAAGGGGTTTATAAAATTTCTTTAGAACAGGCCACATGCGCCAAACTCTTTTATCCGTGGACCATTCACAATTGCCTGCAAAGTACTTCATTTCGGTGTCTTCCTGCCTGATGATAATGCGATGGAACTGGAGAAGGGGTTAAAGGTAGGAGGTCTCGAAAGACTCGAGAGTAATTGAATGAGAGGGTATGATGATATAGGTTTACTCGAAAAGACCTGCCGTGAAAGATTTAAGCCATCTTAAGACATCGCTATTTACAGAGGGTGAGAGGGTCGATGGACTATGATTGGGAGACGTAGCGGGTACTTTCTAGATTATAGAAATCGTGGTGCTGGAGGTGTGCGTGGGAAAGACAGACTGTGGAAAGAGTAAGAAAAAGTGAGAGCCAGAGTTTCTACATTGGAGTATTAGGGACTTCAATATCTGAAATAAAACTTAACATAAAGGGACTTAAATTTTGCGTATCTCTTGGCATATGCAGCTCTAGATTTCATAGACCACCCGATTTCAGAAGCCGCACATACAACAAGGACTCTTGCGCATCAGAGTATGCAGATATGTAATGACGCAGGTCACAGTCTGGTATCGGAGGCTTCGGTAGGCATGTCATCTCGCTGGTTCGCTTCATGAAAGGGCAAGAAAGACGTAACTGGAACTGCTACGAGTGCCCGTTTACGGTGAACCCATTTGATGCTTATTACTTTATCTGCGATGGACATAGGAAAGGTAGGTGTGATGTAGTCAACCCTGCCGTATTTATTCACCAAATCGAACCTATTGAAATCCTCTACTCTTTCTATTTGTACCTTTTATTTCCAAAAAACCTCCGACGATGCCATTCTCTATAACTAATATTACATATCTTCCAAATTCCATACCTACCCATGAACACTCGTCGCGCAATCCTCACCTTTTTCTCTCTCCTCTTCCTTCTCGTTCAGGCTAATACTACCACCCCGGTACCATCCACATCCTTCATCATTGTCCTTTCCACTATATTCATCTCCCAAGTCCTCTCTAACTCCTACTCAATCAGCCAACCTCATCGTTGGTTCAGACAATAAGATAGCCGGAATCAATACAGTAGTGGTGGGTTCCGGAAACAATTTGCGAGGCAAAGAGGTCAGCATCGAGGGAAACAATAACAACCTCGTTGGAAAGGAAGTTAAGGTCACTGGAAGCAGCAACGTCCTCAAGGCTAACTCCTCCACAATCGAAGGTAACAGCAATGTCGCTGTGGGGGTTGCCTTGGTGCTGAAAGGCAGCGAGAATGCGGTCACCGGCAGCAATACTAAGATCGAAGGGAGCCAGAATAAGGCCCAAGGCTCGGGAAACATTGTTCAAGGGTCCAAAAACAATGTTAATGGTGATAACAACTCAGTTAAAGGAGGAGACAACAAGATTAGTGGCAAAGATCACGACATCCACGGCGAAAACAACTTGATTAGCAGCCAACCTGCCGACCCGAGTGGAAATGTGATGGACAGTCAACTGGAGAGGATCAAGGCTGAAATCTAGAGGAAAATATCAGCGTAGCTTTCGGAAAGGCTCGCGACGAAATTCAACGCGAAGCCATCAAGTCGAGTGATCAGGCCCCGAACAGGTTTCACGACTGAATTCATAAAGAGGGTGCCTTGAGTCTGATAGCTGCCACAATGAGTGACTTTACTTTTTGATTTTCAGAAGATTTTTGTCGCCCCGAAATACTTAAAGGGAAGAAAACATAAAAGGAAAGGTTTGAATTAGTAGATGAGATTTGTGTGGTAGCCAAAGAGGGATAGTAGGCTGGCTAGTGTGGGAATGAGAAGAATGCACCTGACGAGGGAGGTGTGCTCAAAGCAACAAACTTGTCGGCCATTACAGGAGTAAGGATCGGATTGGCAGACAGTGGATTAGATGTTCAGGAAGAACAGAAACAAGTCCATGGAATGGTGAGAAGATGAAAACAGTCATGTTAGTTTGAGGCGTGGAGGGATTGATGACTGGGAGGCAGGCGAGTGTTGGGAGAAGACTGCAGACTTTGGGAGATGGGATAAGAGGGTGAATACATAAATGAAATGGCGTAAGTTTTGGAATCTTGCCAATGGTAGTTTCCGTGAGAATAGTCCTCTATTCCCAGCATATATCTTCGCATACAATCGAATGCTTCTAATTTATTTTGTTCGATTCCGCCCCTATTTCTGAGTTCTTTCTATCCTCCATAAACAATAACCAAAAAGCAATTAATACCCTACAACCCATCCTCACCCCTATCCTCAATACTATGAAGTTTCTCAAAATCGTAGTCTTCAACCTCCCTTTCCTCGCACTCGCCGCTCAGCAGTCCAATCCACATCCTCCTTCATCTGACACCCAACAAACTAAAACAGCAGACGATGTGCGCTTACTTAAAACCCCCATACCTCAGCCGCCCGTCTAGAAAACATTAGCTCCTCCCTCGGTTGTCTCCCGTCCTCCACCTGTTCGGGAATAAGACAATATCATAGTTGGTAAATCCAATAAGATTGTAGGCAAGGAAAATGTGATTGCTGGAGAGAGAAATATAGGCGAAGCTAACACTTCCACAATCATTGGAATCTAGAATTCGATCAAAGGAAGGTATAATATAGTTGAGGGGGAACATGAATCGGGTCAAAGGTGACAAGATCCAAGTGTACGGAGTGATGAATCGGGTGGCTGGACAAAGCAACAGGGTTGAAGGGGATTCTAACTCTGTCAAAGGAGAAAAGAATGACATCAGTGGATAAACCAACAGGATCAATGGCAACCACAACGTTATTTCCAGCGACATAGATTTTGACTTCGGGACATCTTCTGATATATTTCAGTAAGCTCCAAATCAAACAAGGCAGCCTGTCTCTAATGTCCTAACTGCGAGACCAGCTATCCCGGTCTCCAAAGAGGCTGTTGTCAACGTCGTGCCTAGTGCCCCTAAAGAGTCCTCGACCGTGGTGACCAGAACCTAAGACAAAATCGAAGAGAAGCCAACCGCCAGGTTCATCGCTAGGCCAGCCTTTAACAATATCAACAGTAATGACTTAGACAGACCATAAATAAATATACATAAGTCAAACATCTCTATTGGGGCCCAGAAACCTATCGTTGCGAACACAGATACATAATCAGAGAGACCAAAGACTAAGGAATAGTAAAGAGTTCGTTATGTGCCAAAGGAAAAGAGAGCAATGCTCTGGACAGAGGTGTACCCTCGCTTGATTCAAAGCTCGAAGGACTATAGGGGATTAAGCAAGAGTGCGATTGCTGGATATCAACAACGATTTAACTCTACGAAATGAGTGTACTATTGATTTGGTAAAACCTATTTGAAGAGATGATGTTATTAGTTATTTTGTGGCTATTATTCTTGGACAACATCTATCAGATTGGGAAGGGGTTCTCGAGTTAAATGGTGGTGTTCCATTAAATCGAGCAGGCCTCCGGTCTTGTTTGAGATTAAGGCCGAGTGCGTAAATAGTCTTAATAAATGCGGAGACGGCAGCCTCAAAATCAGAGTAATGAGATGAGTCATACTACTATTTATACACATTCACATTTTCTATTAACCCAAGCTCTCGAAAATAGATATCTGGCTATCGGAAGGACCCATAACGAGGCAGGATAAATCATATCAAATATTACAGCCTGGGTAGGGATAGGAAAGGAGAACACGACTAGAATAGTCAGAGCAGTCGAACGGGACTAGTTTTTCCGAAGGTTGAACCTCTTGACTTGCTGCAAATAGATGGGGTCACTTAAATGATATGCCTGCCGATGTTTGTATGTGCATTAGTTATGATAGGCTGACTAGCTTGCAAAGCATGTCCCAATATCAATTATTAGATATGAATACAAGATTCCATCGATGCTTATTTATATGGGGAAGTATAGATATCTCACCACTGTAGATGTGGAAGCGAGTTGTTAAATCGGGAATCAGGTCGCTTTCCACCCTCATATAACTTGGCTTTATGGTTTGCCAGCGTTGGGGCCGGGCTCGCACCAAATCCCACAATCCAATGATATTTAGATAGAGTGTCTTTAATCTCGGCCCAAAGCAGAAAAGCCTCTGATCGCCAAACGACTGCCTTCGCCAAAGAATGAGTATTACTTGGGTATAGATGAAATATGGAGGGCGGGAAGGTGCTTGGATAGTCAAGTATTGGAGCTTGCTGATCTTTATGTGCAGAAGAAAGTCAAGACATTCAATGGAGTTCTCTGTGAAACCAAGAGATTCGAGTTCCAAGTGATCCATGTTGAGGAAAGCCAGTCAATTGTCAGTCTAGTTCGAAGGGTCTTGAAAATAGTAGTGCAGAAGTCCTCTAGTTTTAGAAATACGCTTCACGATGGAGGCGTAGGCTATGACGAAAGATCGACGCTTCGGAGAATAATGGTAAGGTCGCTGGTGATGATAAGAGGGATATCTGGAGGGTGAGCCTTCTAAATGGATATCATATAGTTTGCGATAGGAGTGTCGTGAAAGAAAGAGGGCAGTTGGTTGGGAGGAATGGAATAGGGACTTTAGACAAAATATGCAGGACGAGATTAGGCTACAATGTTAAAATATCTGGTTTGGACTGTCTAAACAAGGAGGAGGCCGACATCCAAACAACGCAGGCCTCAAAAAAATATTTGAATCTTCAAATATCACACCATAAGACTCCTAATATTTATTATACACGAAGCCACGAACATTAACAATATGATCAAGAAACTCACCAATACAGCTCCCCACTAGTCCCACTCCTTCACCCTGCCCCAGTATGCCCCCCTGCCCCAGACGCCCTAGTCCACACCCTCCAATGTCGTCCACTGCTACTTCTCCGAAATCTACGACCTCGCTCAGAATATGGATCACTCCGAACTCTCTAAAGACAAACCTCTCACCAAACCCATCCAACTCCTCCGCCAGCAAAAAACCAATTGCTACGTTCAGCCCCTTTAACAAGGTCTTCTGGTCATAAGCAAGGGAGGGAGCAACTTTCATATCCCACTTGAGCACAAAGTAGAGAAGATTTTTGCGCTCAGTGAAGGTCTCCTCATCCAGTTCATCGTGAAGCAAGACCCCAAGTTCTCTGAAATATTGCAGTATCAGCGCACCAAGCAGTTCCAAAGTCAAGCCAATCTCGAATAACAACAACGCTTCTCGTATGTCACTCTTAATAAGCACCCTCTTAATCCAATTAAGGTCCTGGGCGTTCTGCGCAAAGAAGACATCGTACCTTGGATCAACTCTCACTAGAAAATAGTGTATGTGAGCAGCACTCTCCCTCTGGCCATCTCATACAATCCACTCCTGCAGCGCAATGCCTTCCATATTCTGAAGACTAACATCTAGGAGGCGGAACGTGAATCCTAACGCATAAATTTCCACAACAACTTCTATACCATAAAGGATCTGTGCGACAACACAGCAGTAGGATACAGTTTTCCTCCTAACCTTTCTCTTGAAATCGTAGCAGACATGTTCTTTGAAGAGAATACCCGAGAGGAGTGTCTTTGTGAAGCTATCCTTTCCAGAGGAAACGGCCCAGCGCACTTCCTTCTCCACGCACTCCTTGAAGACCCAACTTCACAAAGCTCAAAGTCTTTAACAATTTATGACATCAGGTTGTTAGACAACTGTAGAGTAGAGGTTGTACACCGTAGCCCCGAAGTAGTCGGAATCTTCCGTACCGCTGTGTTCGAGCCCGAAGTAAAGATCCCCAAGGTGCAGCATCTGTGGAATCCTCGCCAACAACAAGATATCCAAATGAATATTCTACTCTAGGCTATCAAGAAGCTTCCTGAAGCAGTATTGATCGTGGAGCAGACCAACTACTTTTTAAGTTATAATGGTAAGCTAGTCTACACGGCACCTATCCCTTCGCAACCCTATACTATTGTATCTGCGAGTCTATTCGATTAGACCACCCTGCATTTGAAAAGTAGTTCGTCGCAGCCCAACTCCAAGGTCATCGAGCTTATGATCCCAAAACGCATCAACGACCCCTTGGTTTGCGCCATTTTAAAGCTCCTATACGAAGTTGTGGATGCTGCCATGTCTACAAAGTTCCTTGCCGACTATCTTTCTGAAAGAAACCAGCTTGGATCCACCTTTAGTGAGTATGAAATTCTTGAAAAGTATCTGTTGAAAGTGTATGAGGCACCATCAAATATCAATAACCATGCGCAGGGCGTAGGACTTGCTTCCCCAGATTTGTCTGTCAAGAGTCGGCTGAGGAGAATGCTTCATCTGCTCTACCAGGAATCGCTACTCAACAGATTCTGCCCCTATTCCTCACAGCTTGTCCAGCTCCTTTATAATATTTCTGTGGCTGACTGCAATTTGGCCAATGCCAATCTATATTGTGATTATTATCTCCGGCGAGGAGCCAAACCATCTAGTAAGAGGGCGGGACCTCAGTTGCCAGCTTCTCAACTGGCCGAAATAGAACTGCCAGACTTAACAGACTTTGTGTGTCTGATGCTGGCTTCTCATAAAAAGTAGCTAGAGCTGGGGATAGCAGATCAAAAGAACAAGTTCCCCATAGTATTCAAACGCACTAAATTTGTACTGCGTCTGTTTGAGTTGCTGATAGACGGAGAGACAGGCGGGAGAAGTTATTACCCAGACAAATTCATAAATAAAATCGCAAAACAAGACCTTCCAGCTAAAGACATGCTTTCGGAAATGTTCCCTCTTCTGCATCAGAAGGTCTTCTACATGAAGTACTACCGCAGAAAAATGGATGGCTTTTAAAGACTCGAAAGGACCAGAGAAATGCCACAGATTACGGATCGACAGCAAAAGGTCTTCCTCTACCTCATCCAAAAAGGAGTCACTTTGGACAAGTTAAGAACCTATCCCTATAGTGTGTCTACTCCAATCTATGAAACCCTTAGAGCCATGCGCAGACAGCTGCCCAGCCAACTGTACGAAGTTATCCCTAGACTTGGGTTCAGCCTTATCAACAGGGAAGATCTCTACAAGAACATTAAACTCTACAAACGAAACTCAGTGCGTGCTCCCTATCATCTTCAGAATACTTCTCTGAGCTCGACAATTCAAACTCTTATCCATTCTTCAACGAGCGAGGAGTACTACCTGACTTCCAACACTTTCGAGATGAACCGCCTCAACAACGATGCTGTGTTTTCTGAAGTTACTAAGCTCCTTGCATCCAATAATTAGATGAAAATCAAACCACGATAGATTGTAGAAATTCCTGAAGACAAATGGGAGGCCGATAGTCAACTCATTATCTCTCGATTCGCCAACTATCGTTTGGCAGTCCTACCAGGTCAAGGTGCATTTACCCTTGGCACATCGCAGACTTACATTACCGAAGTCATCAAAATTAACAAAATTAATGTTAGCGCGCTAATGCCTAACGATACCAAAATCGTCTTAGACCTGAAGGATGATAAGGAGACCATGGTATTCTGGCCTGAATTCCATAATGGAGTTGCAGCCGGCCTGAGACTCTCTCGACACATCATTCCTCTGAGCCAAGATCATCTCAAGACTTGGATCTTCTACCAGAAACCAGAAACTCCCAAGAGAGATCATTCGGGTTTTCTTTTGGCTTTGGGTTTATTAGGCTATCTTCAATGCTTCTCTCCGACTGATATATACCAATATCTTAAGCCTAATAATGAATTCACAAGCGCAGCGATCCTTCTGGGAGTTTCGGCTTCAAATATTTCCAAATCTGAAGAGTCACTCTCAAAGACCCTTTTCCTGCATATTCCCAGTATCTTGCCCCCTTCGACTGATCTGGAAATACCTATCAATGTCCAGACATCAGCGATCATCGGTATGGGTCTTATCCATAAAGGCACAAGCAATAGACCCATGACTTAGATGACTCTCTCGCAAATCGGTCGGAAGCCCCACTCTGACAAATGCCTGGATCGGGAAGGCTATTCTTTGGCAGCGGGCTGGGCTTTGGGAGTCATTTGCCTGGGTATGGCTGGAAAGAGATAATCTTTGCGTGACCTACAGCTGTAATAACGTCTGATCAGGTTTATTGAGGGAGGCAAAATACTTGACCCCCCTCAAAGTGTGATTTCTTCAAACTTCCACACTGAAAGTAAATGCTCTTCTATCAGATAGGGCCCGAACGTAAATCTGCATATTACTGCTCCTTCAGCCCTGATGGCGATATCCCTGATGTATCTGAAATCGAACAACCGATCAATTGCAGCTAAAATCACAATACCCAACTCCTTTAACACTCTGGAGCAGTGCAATCCCAACCTAATTCTCATGAAAACCACTGCCAAAAACCTTATTCTCTGGGATAGTGTTAGCAATACGTCTGAATTCATCCACTCCCAAGTCCCTGAGTTGATCAAATTCGTGTTTGAAAATAGCATCCACCAAGTCCACTAACGCTACTACCTCGTCTATAATGTCTCTTAGATTGATTACCACACAATAACTGTTGTTTATACCAGTGTGCTGACAGGAGCTATTGTGGCTATGGGTATGAAGTATGCCGGCACTGGAGACAAGCAAGCAGTTGCCACCATCAAATCTCATATTGAGATGCTAAAGAATGTCAAGATCCTCAAATGTGAGCTTGCTAATGATACTCAAAACAAAAACTTGATCGACCAATATACTCTGTTTGTGCTCCTCTGTTCATCGCTGCTTAGTCTTAGTATTGTGATGGCCGGCACTTGCGATGTATAGTGTCTTAGGATTGCGAAGATGATTCGCCGTCGAATCAGAGAGAGCAAGACTTTCCACTACGGATTCAACATGGCTGTTGATATGGCTATTGGGTTCATTTCTCTCGGGTACGGCAATTACTCTTTCAACAGAAATGACATGTCTATAGCTGCCTTACTTCTATCGATCTATCCTTACTTCCCGAACAGCCCTACTGATAACAAGTGGCATTTGCAGGCACTCAGACACTTCTATGTGTTGGCTGTCGAGGAAAAGGTGTTCCATGCTGTGGATGTGGATTCAAACAAAGTGGTCAGCGTCGCAGTAGAAATGAAGTTTGAATCAGCAGGCACAATACATCGGGAGAACCTGCAGACTCCAGTTCTTCTGCAAGAGTCCCAAAAGCTGTTAGGGCTCAAAATATCGGATTCTGATTACTTCGACGTGGATTTCTCATTCGAGGGCCAAAAAAACAGTAATGTCTTGCCAAAAGTCATCTATATCATGAAGAAATATGCTAAAGACGTCGACAAACGACTCTCTAAATGTCTGGGCTCTGCCTCCTCAGAACATGACCTATCTGTCAAGCAATTCAGCAAGGAACCCAAATATCTAGCTTTGATGGCCCTCTCCAAACCGACTTAAGTCTCTTTTCCGGAATCGGCGCTATCCTATATTTTTGGGAAAAGCCAGAACAAAAGTGCCATTCATGCAGCTATTCTTCAGAATGACTCGAATAGAAACAAGTCATGGGCAGGCGACTTCAACTACGACAAAATCTACTACAACTTTATGAAATAGGACCGACTCGATGTTTTGGAACCTTACCTAGAATTGGCCACGAGGGTTAGCTCTTTCAGAACCATACCTTCCGCAAAGTTAGATAATCTACACCTATTGGTCTCTTTCTACGAGGTGAGCGAGATCATCGGCAGTTTGGACAGTCAAGGCTCCAAGTTCTTAAGCAGCACCAGGCTAGCCCTTCTAAACTAGCACAACTACACACTCTCCCTCAAGGATTATCAAGTAAAGAAACTCACTCATATTTACCACTCTTACTACTCAGATGTTGCGTAATACTGCTTAGTTCAAACTCTACATGAACGGTTCTACGACTGTAGATTTGCCGGAATGGGGTTATAAAGTACTTGCGTACTTGCGGTTCCCCAACCCATATGAGTTAGGATTGGTGAAGAAGTTCTTCAGTAAAGTAACTAAGGATGAGTCCGCCAAAAAAGGACTGATGAACACTGCTCAAATGTACCTGTACATGTCCTTCCCCTTGTGTCCTGTGGCGATTCTTAACGACATCGGAGAGTTCTATATGAGTACTGTTTGATGATAGTATAGTGGAAGAGATGGGCGTTTTATTTAGAATTCAAGACATGAGTTGATTTATTTCTACAAGAAGGTATAGTTGGGTTGTGAATTCGAGTTGTGGCATGATAAATTGGTGGGAGTGTTTGTTTGGTGATGATATTAAATTTCCAACGCCACTACACCCGATGTGACGCCCCGCAGTCCCTACTCATCGCTACATATATACCCCATACTATCGATCTGTTCCAGCTAGTTTATCCTACCAACCCACACGCCTCATTTGCTCTGCAAGTATTCAATAGCACCTAAACCAAAGCCTGCTTTAGTATAACATCCCTTTAACCCAAGCACCAGTCCACTCCCACCAAATATATATCTACTCCATAAACTCCACGCAACTTCTTAACAAAAAATTACCCAATGCACAGCAAAATGCTGCCGGCTTGCTACCAGACTGCCTCAGCCTGCGCAGACGCCCTCTACCAAAACCTCAAGCAGGAAGTGGTCGTTAAGGGTGCCAATTCTATTCTCGACTACTTCCTTGATCTCCCGACTCTCCACATCATCCAGACTCATTACATTACGCCAGTCCCGGTGCCTCCTTCATCCAAGGATATTCGACTGGTCGGAATAAAAATGTTCCTGATCTACCAGAAGCTTATGCGCAAACTCCACAAACTGGTCAATAAAGGCACCAAAGCGAAACTTAGAGTGAAGGGATGCATTGAGCCGATCTATCAATCAGTTTCTCTCTTCGTTAATAATATAGTGTTCCACAAAACCAAGACGCTCATCGACCTCAATCAGCTCAGAATTAGCAACCTGGCTCAGGAAACTGTGGCTAAACTCAGAAAAATCTATGGAGATATGCGCTATTCAAAGACCACCAATACTTTAGAACTCATAGGAAGAGATTCTTTGACTATAGGCATGTGGGTGCTGGAGTTCCTCATCCAAGTAACTCTCGATGCCCTCGAGTTAAAACGTTCCCGACAACTCTATACCCACGTCGTGAAGAAATACTACTCCATCAAGGACGGATACAACCAAATTAAGTAACAGAGCGAAATCCTTTCCCAACAACTCTTCTCTGAGGAGGAATCTCATCAACGTAAAGTGTAATTCTAGGATCGTGATCTCAAGAAGAAGACCTTTGGAAATCGGTTTCAGCGCAGCATGAAAAGTGAGGATAACCTATATAATCTTCGAAAGATAAGCTTCAGCTAAAATAAAGAGATACAGGAGGAGTCAGAGAATGCCTGGGATGATGAGCATATCGTGGAAGGTAGTAGGACGATCCCGGATCGGGTAATCTCCAGCGACCAAGAGGAGAATTGCGATCCTCACTTGTTGCCCATCAATGAAGCCCTAATCGAAGAGAGTCCGAAGATGGAGCCACAGACCAGAAAAGAAATGAAGGTAAATCAAGAGGAGCATATTGTTCCTGAGGCATTGGCAGAACCACTGGTCTAAGTTACTACTATAGATTCCATCGTGGAAGCCCTTGTTTAGCTTAAGGGTGCTGTGTCGGAATAAACAGAGTTGAATATTCCCGACATCAACCCAGAAGGGATGGCTTTAGAAATAGCGGCAACGGAACTCATAAGGTAGGATTTAGATATTAGTCATGCAATCACTGAAGATAGTCCAAGCAGAGGAGAAGGAAAAGAAGGGGGCGAGGAGGGCTGCAGATCAAAGAAATCAAAGAAAAGTCATAAGAAAAACAACCATAAATGATAGTGAGAAGGCATGTGTTTTAAGGAGAGTAAGGTGTCGAGTTATTTGATGTTGGTGCCATTTTAATATGAGTGATGTGGTTTGTGGGGGAGCTGTGTGTTATACAGGAGCCTCCCCGATGAGCTGGGTAGACAAATAAAAATTATATCAATTACTCATGCATAATTTTATTCGTGTTTGTTCAGAGAAAATACTATGATACATCCCAAAAGCTGTCTTTTCTGCTTCATATTCAGAAGATCTGAGAATTCTACATCTATAGTTTCCTCTCGAAGTACCCTTTCCCCATCGTGTCCCCTCCATTCCACTGCCCCGTTGACGCTAAGCTCTTACTCAGAGTCTCGTTCCTGCTTCCCTTTGTTTTAGTATCTATTTATGATCGCATCGTGGACCATTTCAGCTCCTATAACACTCTACACTTCTTGCTATAGCATGTCTTCTTCGGCCTTCGCGGCAATGGCTTGCTCTTTACCATTGAGTTCATAGAGATCTCGAAAAAGTCTAACTCCTTGTTGTTGGTTTCTATCCTTGAGGCCTGCATTAGATTAGGCTTGTAGTGGACTTCATTCAAACTTCTCCTCGCGCGAGTGGATAGTAAGGACTTGGAATTTTGATCCAGGACTGTGCTTTGCATCTCTGGCCTATCAGTTTTCTTTTCGTAAAGGCTCTAAATAACTTTGCGAGTTTTAGGGACGGAGACTGTTAGGAACTAGGGAACTCCTGCTTCTGGGCCGTTGCTCTTATAAGGGTACTGGGCGTAGCCGACAAATTTGTTGGTAATCGGAGTGTACAAAGATTTATGTTTGGAATAACTGAGGTCAGGAGCATAGTGCAAAGCTGCCTTATCCTTTTTGGCATGCTCATATCGGTCGCTGACGCTAAAAAATCCAGTACCTTAAGGGATGAACTTATTAAGCATTTTTCCTGTCTTATGAACTTGAGTTTTGGCATTGCCTGAGTGTTCGAGGAAATACTTTCCGGTCTGTTAGTCATAGGTGTAATGATGGGGGATGTTTTAGTGTGTGCGGCTGAGGTAGGGATTGCGTTCAAGCATCATAAGGCAGGGTGGACGAGCTCGGGATTGGGACTGACGACGGAATGATGAGTTATGGGTTTTGGGTGCTTAACGTTGCAAAAGTGTGTTATTTGGTAGGTAATGTAATAATATTTTATGTATGTATGTATGTATGTAACAGCGACAAGAGCTTTAATCATGAGTCCGTGTAAACACGATGGCTCATGGTCAACTATCAAATGTTGTGTCGTCAAAGGGGAGCCCACAGCAATGGAGCAATCCCAGGGGGAAGCTAGTCTCCATCTTACTGAATCTCTTCCTTTCCTCTCGTATAAGTTTTCTACCCGAGGTCCGATCCTGTCCAGTACCTGGTAGGTTGTTCACGGGAGAGGTCCGTTTCGTCGTCAAGCCATCCTTCCTTCCTCTCTCTCTCTCTCTCTCCTCTCCTCCTTCCGTCTCTCTCCTCACTCTCCACACTCCCAACTCCACTTCAGGTTATACAGATATAGATGTACTGCCTCCGCTATCTCGGTCGTTGTGAGGGCCGGATACATACATACATACATATATATAATATTTTATTGAGGCTGGGTTAATCAGAGATTTAGATCGATACTATTGGGCTTCAGAAAGTGTGCTGAGTATGCTTAAGATCATAAGTGCCCAATGTTTTTTCATTGGTGGGCATTTTATATTTTCATTTTTGTTGTGCTCAATTAGAGTCTATCCTGCCTTTCGCGATCCAATCCCGCCTATTACTTTCTGGTCTGCAATCCCACGCTTTGCCCTAATCCTAACGCTTATACTTATAAATTCATGATCAGTTTACTTATCCACTCTTTTTTGCCATAAGGGTACCAGCATCAATATGTGGTTCCTCCTCGGTGTTATTGCTGTCATCTCAATCATCCTCACCGTCACGATAGGTCGCCCCCTAGAAAACTACAAGTATGCTTTCTACGGGCTCCTCTGCATCCTAATGGCTCAAGCTGCTTGTCTACTCTTATACTTTGCTTTACGCATCCGTCGTCTACTGGCGCCATCCAACATAAGCATACGGATCGTCCCGACGGGCACTATAGATCACCAACTGGAACAGCTTGCATTTCGAACATAGTATAAGAAAACGATGTTCATGAATCGGTATTCAGAAGAGGCAAAGCTCGCCCGCTAAAAGCTGAGAATCGAGGAAAGGAAAAATATCAACCTCCCCATTACGAATTAGGAAAAACAGAAGCCCACTCATGACTATAGCAAAGCCAATGCAGAATTTGTGAAGATGGTCAACCGGTATCAGCTTATAATGGACAGATTCAACTAATGTCCGATTGCACTTGGTGAGGGACTAAAGAATATTGGGGTAGTCAACCTGCTCGAAAAGAGACTTTGGCATTTTGTCGAAGTCGAAGAAAGGTGCGAGGCCGGTCTGGACATAAGGGAGTTTTCAGACGATTAAAAGTTTCAGTTGCGCTAGTATACAGGCAGTCCCCAGAGCCCTTTTAGATGGGAAATACAGGATATGCACTGGGTGGTGCTACCAGGCTGGAGAAGCATCAAGGCATTCTTCGATGGGATGGGAGGGGTATTTCACAGATACTTACTACAGACCAAGAAGTGCAACTCCTAGCTCCTAGCCGCAAACAACAAGGAAGTCATGGCGCAACGCGAGTATCTTACCAACTAAATCGCAAACCTTAACTACAATATTGCTGAGACCAAGGCTGCCCTAGACGATTTCAAGTCTCAGGAGAAAAAGAGCAATTTGAACAGGCCCGAGGAACAAGCGCGTCCAGAGAACCCCGAAGCTCACATCAAGTGGGTGTACTGGATAAAGAAGAACTATAGATAGTTCACAAATATTGAGTTGAAAATAAAAGTTAATGAGGCAAAGTTGGAGGAAATGAAACAAAAGGTTAAACACTATCAACAGACTCTTGATAGTTATCTCGATAAGCACAAACAATCCTTCTTCAAGGCTCTCAAAACATCCTTAAGGGTCTTTCTCGATGGTTATTTCGACTCCCTCGAGGGTTCGAGTGAGATATTGATGAGGGAGATGCATTTGGCACATGAGCCTCGAGCAGTACAAGCACCTGTGGTCTCCCAGATCGCAGAACCCTAGACATACGAGCAGGTGTTGAACTATGAGAACAGGTACAAACAGTAATACTTCCAGCGAATCGAGTATTTCATGCGAGAAGCCTGCTTTTTCGAAAGAGCAATCAACGATATCTCTCTTTTCCTAGCTGAGATTGAGAAGGTGTTCGATAATTTCAAATCAGATACCAAAGCCTAGATGGACAAGTTCGGTGGTTACAACTATGCCAAATTCTACCTCAAGTTCTTTGAGTCGATAGTCTGCATTTGTGATAAGTTCAAATCGGAACTCGAAGGACTGCTTAGCCTGAACAGCAGATTCTACTCGATGAATGTCCACCAAGTCAAAGCGATTCGGGCCAAGGTTAGTAAGTATAAATAGGCAGTCAACATCACACTGAACGAACTGGATCAGTGCGACCCCAACCTTTTGTATGATTTCTACCACAACACAGCTATTCCCAGACTGGGCGGCTATTACTCCATCATGGAAGAACAAATTAAGCTGCTCTAGTAGTTCAGAAATACCTATCTTATTCACAGCAACATAGTCAAGAAAAGCCTTATCCTGATTTCACAGAAGCTCCTATCCAAGCAAATCCATCTTTGCAAATAACTTATGCACAAGATTGACTCTAAGTTCTTCAGCCTCCATGCCACTACTTATCACGAGATCTCGCAGATCGGGGATCCCGATTTTGGAGCTATCTAGCACCCATTGTTGTCCGAGGAGAGTGAATAAGAACCTGATGGCGTTGAGTAGATCATCGTCAGCAATGCTTTCGTCAATATGCTCAACCGATTCTTTTTTGTAGCCTGGTCCTAGTGGAAAGTGAGCCAGTCCTTTAAAAATCTGATTCTTGAATAGCTATACATGGTTTTTAACAGCAAGCCGAGTGAGAGCTTCTCGATCATTGAAGTCAGTAACCTTTAGCTGGTGGGGGCTGCTCCACGCATCCTCGCCTTCAAAGGTCTTAAGATGGAAGACAAATAGTGCTTAATAGAGATGAATATATCAGTGAAGGGGAGCGTCATGCTGCAGATCAGGACTGAGTACAAGTTCTTCCAGTCTTCAATTCCTCTGATCGCTAATGGGGAGATCAAGGAGCTAAACTGTGTAGCGCGCGTCTGTTTCGTACCGTCGTCGATGGGGAAGGGATGGTTTAGCTTTATTGGGGAGCCATGTATGCGTGTGAACATAGTGCCCAACATTGGTAGTTTCGCACTGGATTACATGGCAATAAGGAAGTACATCGAGAATACTCTGTTGTAGGCGATACGGAAACAAGTCTACCCGATGAAAGAGAAGCTCAGGGTGCCCTTGACGAAGAAGAATAAGAAAGACAAAATCATTAAGTAGCGACTAAAGAAGGCCTTGAAAGAGGCCCCCAGGATATTCTCAGGGGCCTTATGATTGATCCCTCTTCGACAAAGGCACTATCATTAATTTAACGCAACCTGTCAAGAAAAACTTAAACCAAACTCACTATTTTAGTGCCCGCCAAGGTAACCATGAATCAGACTTAGAAGGTACTCGTCACGGAGAAAGTTAGAAGATCTCTTCAGGGTTGAAAACACCCACTCGTGAACTGTACATCCGCTCCCTCAACTCATTATAAGAGTGTTTGAGTTTCTTGTTGCATTCCATCAGTCTATTTCTCTACTTAAGAAGGGCCTTCACACTCTCATTCTGGTACTTTCTTTGCTGGTGCACCCGCACTTCTGCCTACAGATACTTCGCGCGCTCATTCAATTTTTCAGTCCATTACTTATACTGAGCGATAGTCTAGTGTAGGTCCTGTAGAGTGTGGAGAAGATACTGATTCTTCAGTCCCAGATTTCGATACTGTTATTTTTGTGTATCACAATCAATCCTTTAGGAGTCTAGTCTGACCTGCATGAGGCTAGCTGCTTCCTCCAGTCGTCTTATTGTTTCTTATCTCGACTTGACTATATTCTCAGTACTATTCAATCGAGATCCCATATCTTCCATTTCAATGGCATGCCTAGACACTCGTACTTAGAAACCCTCGAGTCTTTCCCTCAAAATGGTGTTTTCCTTTCTGAGCTTATTGTTCTCTCGCGCGAGTCGCGTATTGCTTTGGACTTGTCCCAAGTATTCTTGATTCAAGTTGAATGTGTCTCGTTGCGGCTGACCGAACTATGCTCGAGGAGTGGCCAGAGGTGATATTAGAAGCTCTGGAGGAAGTATGCAACCATCTCTGGTGAGAGCTGGCTGATCATTTTTATCTTTGCTGTTTTGGTTATTGAAAGGTGGGATTATTCGAGCGACACATATTCTTTAGGTTATACCGATAGTTTAGCTATAGTTTTATTTATCTTCGTTGAATTTTCCTGGTGTAGGACTTACCAAAGATGCTACCTTTTTGTCTTTCTGATGTCTACTTGATTGGTTGTCCAGATCCTCATGGCTGTTCCAAAATGACTTAGAGGGAGGGGTTCTCAGCAGTCTGTTGTCCATCTATGGGTTACTAATCTCCAAAGTCTCACATAAGCTTGTGCTATCCACTAAGATATATGGTTTCTAAGCCATCCTCGAAGCAGAACATTTCCCTGCGAGCGAGGAAAACTAACCATTGCTCAAACTCTCAGAATACTTGCAAATATTAACCGTAATCATAGGATTCTTGGACTCGCAGTTCCCTGAATCCTTCCCAGGCAATACTTTGTGGAGTTCTATTTTTTTATCTAGATGCTGGTAATGGGTGGGAGAGTAGAAGCCAGCGAACTCCTTGATATTCTGTTGGGCCTTCTTAGGTTTAGCGTCACGTTGTCGGGTGTTAGGGTCGAGAGTAGTGGGCTTACGGGAGATGAATTTAGGGTTGGGAGAAGAACAATTGGAAAAGGGAAGGGTGTGGATATGGAGATTAGAAGGAGGAGGATTTGGGGAAAGGGGAGAGATGTGGTTCTGAGGAGGGGGGAGTGTAGTTTTGGGAAGGGTAGTCATGAGTTGTAATAGAGTGGGTGTATATTGAATATTGGGGTGTCGATTTGAGAAGAAGGAGGATATTTTGCGAGTAAGAAGGGAGTGATATTTGATAGAAACGCGAGGCAAAATACGCAAGGGAGTCTATACTTTGGAAGAGTTAACAACTAGATTTTATGAGCGAGTTTTGTTATATCGATCCGATAGCTCCGAGATC
The DNA here is from genome assembly GCA_023053545.1 of Lepidurus packardi. Taxonomy (NCBI): domain Eukaryota; kingdom Metazoa; phylum Arthropoda; class Branchiopoda; order Notostraca; family Triopsidae; genus Lepidurus; species Lepidurus packardi. Next base: position 39,506 of record JAKZAN010000220.1, read on the forward strand.
TTACTGACTTTTATAGCATTGCCTCCCACTGTCAATCGTGCTGTTTTATTCTTAAATTTATTCGTCAGACTCAATCCGACATCTTCCCCCATCTTAATTCTTCCACACCCAACACTCCACCCATCCATATTGCAACTACAAATAACTCTTTAAAGTAGTCTAATCCATATTCTAGGGCTTAAACTATCACCTAGCAAGAAGTGAGTTAAGTTTTGTGTCGTAGTACTTGCTTATCTTGATTGTTTTGCCCTGCAGACCTTGGAAGTAAGGGTCCTCTAGCAGCTGTTTCGTCGATGGACGCTCCCGAGGATCCAACCTCAGACACCACTACATTATACGGGCTGTCTCCGGAGTAACCCCCAGGACCTTATCGAAGGCTTTCCTAGGGGCAGGCTGGAACTAGATAACCTTAGGCATCTTATTCCAGCCTTTCCAGGTTTCATCGCTTGGAGTTCCCACCAAGTAGAATATGCGCTGCAAAATCACGATGTCATTCTGTTCGAGCCCAGGAAAGATGTCATCGCGAGTGAACAGGAAACCCAGGATACATCCCAAAGACCAGATATCACACTTCTAGGTGTAGAGGCGAGTCTGAAAGAAGATCTCAGGCGCACGGTATTCGGCAGTGCAGACAGTCCTGGTGAACTGGCGGTCTGGTGTTCCGAACTCGCGTACGAAACCAAAATCTGCTATTTTGGCGATGCCAGCTTTTGAGACGAAGATGTTCATAGGCTTTAGATCGCGATGGAACAGGTTCTTTTCCTCATGCAAGTAGTGAAGACCCTGGAGAATGTGGTACGCGATTATTTTAAGGGTCGTCTCGTCCTTAATATCGTTCTTGATGATCACTTCGTGCAGATCGAGCATGAACTCCAGCACCAGGTACAGTTGATAGCGGTGCTCTTTCTTCTTGGAGAATACTTCTTCTGCTTTGATGATATTGGGATGGTTTAGCATGGGCAAGAGTTTGATTTCGCGCAGGGTAGGGTGATCGCAGCCGTAGTCTTTATCTCTGTCCAGCTGCGTGAACTTTTTGATGGCGACGTATTGGCCTTTTCCAGGGTTGCTAGCAGGGCTATTATACGGTTTGCTTCTAAACTTGTTCAGGACGAAATTGTTGGGTTTTTCGCGGACGCGTTCGCACAAAAACACAGTCCCAAAGGAGCCCTAGCCGAGGGAACAGATGCGGCTATACGTATCATTGAGCAGTTCGCGCTCCATGGGATAGTCTTGAGTCTCTCGGAGCTCTATCATGCTTGAAAAGATAGTGGATATTTATAATAGTTGGGAGTATTGGTTTGTGGGAGGTGGGAGTAAATCGAGTTTGGGCGAATGCAAGAGACGTGAAAATTCAAATCGGGAAGTCAAACACAATATAAACATATATCTCAAAGTTCTTCATTATAGTTCAAAAAGTCGAGAAATCCCTCATCACCCTCGACATCGACCCATGAATCAAAATTTCAACTTCCCCCAGCCTGCCTCCGACCTCGCCAATCTCCTCCAGTCCGATAAGCTACTCGTCAAAATGCCTCTCTTCCCTGTTCTCCGCCACGAAATCCGTCATAACTTGAAATATCTCCACGACCACCAACTCCTACAATCATCCAAATGGCTTGGCGAACTCCTTCTTGGAATCACTCCCGAATAAGACCTGGACGGTTCTTTCCTTCTCAAGTCCTTCATAAGCAACAATACAGACCCTAGCTACCGATTCTCGGCCACCGTCAGCTCAACCACCGAAGAGCTAGACGATGTGCTCGGATTGGCCCGCACACTCTTCGAACTCCGCTAATATAAGAAATGCGCGCACCTGCTGAAGCCTATCCTAACTCGCTACCCTGGCCAACAGAGTGTCATTTTCTTCCATTACTATAGTTTATGGATGGCAGGCCAGATCCGCAAGGAAGAAGAAGTCTATGAAAACGGTACTATCATATGTTATCCTCACATTCGAAACGCATAGAGGGAACAAACAGACAGCCCACCAACCCTGAACTGCAACTCCTCGAACGATAGTTCCGGCAACTGCACCGCGATCGCAAGCTCAAGGATATTAACCTCTTCCTTTACGGCCTGATCCTGAAGGAGCAGGAGCGCCTGGAGGAGGCTAAAGACATCTTCATCGATGTGCTGAATAGCTTCCCGTGTTTCTGGTCGTGCTGGCTGGAGCTGTGCAGGCTTGTTCAGAACGATGACATCGTAACACCTGATACTCATCCAAATTACTAATCTAATTTAATAGAGAACGGTGCTTTCGCGATTGCAAGACCACTGGATGAAGAACTTCTACTTCAGTTCCTACTGTCTGGAAAAGTATAAGAACAATATTTCTACCGAGATCAACTATGGGTTGTTCTGCTACTTCAAAAACTCCACCTTCATCATGAACCAGATCGCTCACTCATTCTACAACAGCCAAGACTTCGATGTCAGTCTCGAGTGGTTCGAACGACTTGTAGAGGTCGACCCCTACCGCTACGAGAACATGGACACATACTCTAATATTCTCTACATCAAGGAGAATCAGGGAGAACTCGCAAACCTTGCTCTACGCTGCTTCTACAACAACAAATATACTCCTGAGACTTGTTGTGTCGTCGGAAACTACTACTCCCTTATGGGCGAGCATCTAAAGGCCATCATCTACTTCCGCAAAGCCCTAAAACTCGACAGAACGTGTCTTGCGGCATGGACTCTCATGGGTCACGAGTATCTAGAACTCAAGAATATATCGGGTGCCATAGAGGCCTACCGTAGCGCTGTGGAAATTGATCCCAAAGATTTCAGAGCCTGGTATGGTCTTGGTCAGACGTACGAGCTTCAGAATATGAACCACTACGCTCTGTACTATTTTACTCGTGCCGTGATGTCCCGACCCAAAGACTCTCGCATGTGGAATGCCATGGCGAGTTGCTATGACAAGATGAACACTGGCAAGAACGAGTCTTCCAAGTGTTACGAGCGTGCAGAAAACTGCAAGGATAGAGAAGGTATAGCGATCCACCAGCTAGCTAAGCTATATAACCTGATGGGGCCAGAGTTCGAGTCAAAGGCGGTAGAAACCTTCGAGCAGAATCTGAAGCGCAAAGACTAAGAAGGAGTGACGGATAAGGAATTGGGCGAGTGTTTGCTGTACTTGAGCAGGTACTACAAGAAGCATAATAACCTCGAAAAGGCCATCCAGTACGCCCGTCGACTGTACGATTTCCAGGGCCCCGAAAAGTAAGTATTAGTATTTAAAGAATGCCAACCGACGTAGGGACGAAGCGAACCTGTTGCTGCAAGAGCTGAACATCCTATCGAACCAGGGCACCGGCACCATGCATTACATTTGATAGTTCAGATATTTGTGTGCATGCAATTTGTTATTGGGGTGCATCCCTCGCTATATTTGTCATAAACTGAAGTGTGGTCGTTAAAAATGAAAATTAGAACTAACGGAGATTCAAAATCATCCATTTGTTTAATCTAATACTCGCCACAGGATCCAACCCCCATGTCTACCGAGAATCACGAGGACGGCCCAACCCCCAAGCAATGCTTCCTCCAGGACTAACAAACACTCATCCACTCCTTCATCATCAACTCGCGTAAAGTCTTCCAGCAGACCGGGGAATCCTTCGGCACAAAATACGAACATTATACTTCCCAACTCACCCACAATAGTAACGAGCCTCTCGAGGCTCTTCTAGAAAGAAACACCCGCGAGTTTGAGGCATATTGTTTCATTAATCGAAAGGTACCCATCTTCACCCACAGCTATCCAAAACTACTGCTTAACATCGTCACAGGTTGAGTACAGGGAGGAAGTCATCGAGAACTGGGCAAAACATTACAATAAACGCTGCACTCTCGCCAGCTATCTCAACATCTGGAAGCAATTTAATGCGAAGCAGGCGCACTTAAAGAACATGCACCAAAAGGCTGAAGAATTCCACCTGCGGAGTCTCCAGAAGAGGGTGCTGAAGAGTTGGAACAACATTATGATGAGCGAAGTCAAAGCCAAAATCAAGCACAATGTACTGCAGCAGGCAGACTCGGAGATCCTGAGGGTGCAGAGACAGTACTAGAAGATAATAGAGGAGATGGAAAAGACGCTGACGATGAAATTGGTGGAGCTGAAGAAGGAGTAAGAAGAGCATCGGCTGCTGCATAGCAAGTACGAGAACATGTATAATCGGAAGAGGGTCGACCCTGTGGAGATGTGAGCGAGGTGTTCCTTCCTTCCTTCCTTCCTTTGATTTGTGGTGCATTAATCTAGAAGCATTCATGATATTTGTGATATTCAGCTCAGACATAATAAGAGAAAAAGCATTGTTTAACTGACAATCCAGCGCTCTTTCACATATTCCCTAGCCATTATTTCAAATAAGCAACACTCGATATAGCCACTCCATCTTGCAAAGTTATCAGGCAGCAAACACCCTCTAATTCATAGAAACAACCACTTTCATCACTCCTCAAATATCAGCGCTTCAGCCTCTTTCAGATCAGCCACTAGATCAGCGTCGTATTCCTCGTTCGTATCCTCATTCTCTCCAATCCGTGCAGGCACACTCTGCCTGAATAAATTATTGTTAGCTTGCCTCTGCCCGAAGCTCATATCGTTGTGCAGTGGGGATGTCTTCCTTGTATTAAGGTTTCGCTCGCGGCTCTCGCAGATTTGCTTAAAACGTGGGTCCTCCTTTAATTTCCTTAGGGCTTCGGTGGTCTAACTTTTCTGATGCTCCCGGAAGGCGTTAGGGGACATCCTAGCGATACCTACAAAGCGGTGGATTTCAGTGCTAAGGCGCGCCATACGGGCTAGAGTGTAAACGCAGAAGGCAAATAGACCGATACAGATGGCAGAAAGCCAGGAAGTGACTGCAGTTATGCTGACTGCATAGCTTTGGAACCCTTTGAAGATGAGTTCTAGTTGGATTAGAATGACGATGATCATGCCAATGAGGAGTAGATTGGAAAGAAAGTTGATGTTTGGCGGTGGGGCATGCTTGGAGAGTCTGGAAGAAGTTGGTGGCATTGGGTGTGTTTTGAGAGAGATGGAGTGCAATAATTAGAAGGAGTGATGAGCTATAGGTTTGTTAAAATGTTATGATGGGAAATAATTGAGGGGGTGGGTCTCACATTTAAAATGTTAGAGGGAGCAGCCCATGTGAATTAAAGCAAAGGATCAAAATAAGTATGATTGTTCGGGAGCGACGCTAGCATCCCATTCTGAATCGCATGTTGATTAGTCCAGACTGGCTCATTCCAATGTCCATCCCTCACATTCGTAGTATCACTTTGGCATAACTACTAGACCAATAAAGATAGGGCAATAATCGTGGTTGGGCAGACCCAGGCCGATTTTCAGTCAACTTTTCGATTAGAACCACGCTACTCAAACATAAATACAACATCATTGGAATCCACACCAGGCTATCCTTCAGTACTATTTGTCCAGCTTCACTTGTGTCGCCAGGTATTCGATCAACTAGGGTTTGATATACAATCTTCTCTTCGAGCTGTTCCCGTATGCCTTCATGTACAGTTCCTAGAGGCTACTGTCGTTGCGCACAATGTTGAGGAGGGGGGTGGTTGGTTTGCTCCTGTGCCTGGGCTCGAGGGGAGCGAGCCTATTGAGAAGAGGGATTTGGGGGTCGTGGTCGAGTGGTATATATTTTTTTTTGAGAGGCTTGATCCTGAAGGAATAGGTGTAGGAATGGGTGAGGTTGGTGGAGGCGATGCTCATGAGAGGTATAGCTGCTGGGAACGGTGAATACGTGTAGATATATGTAAATGATAAAAAAGTAATAGAATAATGAAAGGAACGATGTGGAGGGAGGGTATCGAAGGTTAGAAGAACAAATATACATATAGAAACTTAAGAATAGCTGCAATTCCGTAATGCATGAAAAATGCTCATCTTCGGCTCCCTCAGGTCTGTCCCCTTTCCATTCCATGCTAGTCTATTCATCCAATGAAAAGCATCTACTCCCTCTATAACTTATAAACTCCTAAGACTTCCTCATATCATTTTACCAATGCCAAAGATAAGTCTAAGGGATTCAGATCCCTCCGACCACTCCACACAGCAGCCATCATTACAAGCCTGTCCTCCCTTCCGGACACCCTTTGCATTTCCACTTCTTTATCAATCCTACAAATTCACTCACTTCTTTACTAGCTTCACGTTTTCCCAACTCGGCTCTTCCTCTACGAGGATCTCTGGCATCTCTGGGTACTACACTCTTTCCTCTTTGTTATTGTTCAGACTCCGATAGGAATTTTCGTATTATTTCTTTACTTCTGGCCTCTTCTGCGCTAGTTGTGGTCCTCCCTCCTGCTGCCTCTTCTTGTGCTGATCTTCAATCTGCCGTTCATACGCTATCTGCTGCTGCATGTAGTTCGGCTGTAGAAACTTGGGCACCCTGTTCACCGTGCCGCACTTAGTGCACCTTATAAGCTCAGAAACACCCAGCTGGTAACATACTTGGGCCCTGCATGCGCAGCACATGAATAGATTGAGTGTGGGCTGGCACTCGTTCATATTCAGGCACATACTGCATGCAAACATCTGGCTGTTTCCGGGCACTGTCTGCTGCATTGTGCAGAAACGGCATACCACCTTCATTTACGGGATTCTGTTGCGTTTAGGCTACTGCGGAACTTGCTGATTGGGGAAAACCATACCATTCATTCGCACAGGGTTATTCGGGGGATTGGAGTTAGGTTGCTGGTGATGGGGCGGAACGATGGGGTGTGGAGGGGCTCTTCTAGACTGGTCTTGAGGAGGAAATTGTGGGGAATTGGTGTTCTGAGGCGGGGGGACATTTTTGGGTACACTAAAGTCTTGGAGTTCGATCATCTCCTCATCTTGATCGTGGGCATTCTTGTTGTGGGTAGTAGTGTTTTTGAACATAGGCGATGTGTGGTTTAATGATGATGTGTTTGATGCAGTGGGATAGCTCTGGCAAAATAAATGGGAAATGTAGAATATACACTATTCTGGAGACGAGGCTCCCTCTTTTTCTCCCTATATCCAAGATCACTCCCAATAAAAAATAATTAGTCCACAATTCCCAATTACTACAAAATCACTTGGCCCTTCCCAAACAACAATGCTCAGCCTCAAAATATAAATACCCAAAGGCAGTTCCGAGTGGAAGCAGCTCGACTACCGTCTACAGGTTTGTCTTGGCCTCCCTGCAGCCACTCCCATAGCTATACACAAGTTCGATCACGCCGACAGGGAGCTCGACGAAATCATTGATAGGTACCGTGCAAAAACATGGGTCGATGCTTACCTCAACGTCACTGGTCTTGAGGAGCAGACTCTCAAGAAGCTCTACTACCGTAAAGTCCGCCCAGAAGATCTCATTATTGAGACAGGACACATGGTTATCGATGTGCAGAATGAACCCAAAGAAAAGAAGTACACAGTCTGGTTCTTGAAGGCTGTCACGGGCGACAGCTACTATATATCCGATAAGGAACGCCCCCAACAGACGGCGCTCGGCATCCCTGCAGGCTTTGACTCTCTGTATCTCAGCCATTCTGATGAACTGTCACAGCTCTACCGCCACAACTACATCCTGCGTGATTCATCACAGTACTCGATCCAGTACGAAGTCACTTTTAAACTTAATCGTGATCGCTAGTACAGTGCTCGGGAAGTTCTGTGTAGCAAATGTGAGAAGAAACCTGCAGTCGCCTACTGCAAGCCTGAAGAGGCGTACTTCTGCAGCGAATGTAACGTGCTCCACCACAAAGACAAGCTCCTGACTAACCACTATCGAGAAGACATCAGTAAGCTTAATACTCTACCCACATGCGATCAACACCAGAAGAAGCTAGAACTTTATTGTGAAGAGTGCGAGCGTTTCCTTTGCGTGGAGTGTACGCTCCACGGAGATCATAGCAACGGACAACGTCTGATGCAACATCAACCCAGACCTGTGAAGAAGCTATATGAAGATAAGTCCCAAGGCAATCAGGAGTACGCCCATCGACGTAAAGACGAATTATCTCTATGCATCAAGAAATTAGACGACTACATCAGAGAGGTTGACGAACACTCCAACGCACTTCAGAAGAAAATTGCAGATTTGTTCAATAATGCCATCAAAGATCTTCAGAGGTACACCAAGGAGAAGTTGAGCGATCTGATGGTGGTCAAGATCGAGGCCAAGCGACAATATGATCAGTGCGTCTGGACTGACAGCTTCATCAAATATCAGCAGCAAATCCTCAAGCCGGTTTTCTATCTTGAGGCACAACGTCAATATGATATCTTCAAACAAGGCGCTTCTGCCAACCAAATCCGTATACCTCCTGGATTCAATGCAACTAATATTGATGTCGATGGAAATGTGACGGTTTTCCTCACCGATGCACGCAGCCGGAGCGGAGACAGCAGTAGAGTACGGACAGACTTCAAGCAGTATTTGAAGTAGGACAACACTAGCAGCCCATACGCACCGAGGCAGCAACAGCAGTCCAGGAACTATGCCACAAACAATGACACTAACAACCCTAAGCAGGTATCCAAGTTCACAACGAACAGTGCTTAGAGGAATCAAAACCAGGGCAGTGGGGATAAGTACTACCGATTCGACGCGAACAACACGAATGGAAACAGTATGAATAATGGTGGCGGAGGCGAGTCTCCGAGTAAGGTGTACCAAGCCCAGGCGGGAGGGTCTAGGGTGAGCAGGAGGAGCGACGAGTACTACGGTCAGGGAGAATTAGGAAGTGGGTCTCCTTCTGCGACGATCGGCACACAGAACCAGTAGCGGAGCAAGGCAATGTCGATTTTGTAGAACAGCATGAAGAAAGCGAGATTGACTTCAATAAAGTTCTGATGTGGGACGATGGTAGATGGTGTAGAATGGCTAAATATAGTTTTAGCGAAACAAAACTAATTGTGACAGTTTGCCGTCTCACTATTGACTTCAATTTTGAATATTTATTTCCTAAACCTTACTCCGACCCTCGCCTTAGCTAAATACTCACCCAGAAAATGATTCACCGATAGCTCCAGCACCTCAAACAACTCATCCGGCAAGTCTAGACTCGTGCCAAACCCTACTCCCAACTATATCATAAAATCGACAGCATCATCCAGCTCATCCAAGCTGACTCCGATTAAGACTCCCTTGAACAACACCCTTCGTCCTTCATCAAGCCCATACAGGGTCTCCTGAAGACCTACCAGTCGTCCATCTAAAGGATTAAACAGTAACACGAATCCATCCTGTATAGCTCCCGACCTTGTGAACAGATTTGTCCGAACAAACCCAGAAATGCACTAACTATCACGGCTTCGAATATAGAAACAACATAGAATGACCCGAAGAGCGGCAACAGTGAGTTGATCAGAAACCAACAACCTAGACTATAAATGTTGTCGACTATACCTATCAATCTTGGTCCTGCTGTGGCGATCCAGGAGTCTCGAAGCAAAAGCCAACACGCTAGTATCTGCAGTAATCGCATTGAAGTACCCATTGTAGTTTCTAAGCAGCAACCGTTGGATAACAAAGTTGTAAGAGTGCATCTATTAGGTGGGAAAAGCATGAACAGCCAGTGTTAAAATGCACAGTAATATAGTACGGAACTAAGGAAGGCGGGGAGGAGACCAATGACAATAGGCGAGCTAGATGCTTAGATTCTGATGCTGACGAGATAGATAAGAGATAGTCTGCGCTGACGCATGATCAATCGGGTGTAAAGTATTTTTTATGCCAACTGAATAGTAAGGAAGATCATCAAAAACAAAAGGGAGGGCTTTGATTTTTATTCATCAGAATCATATATTACCCCATAATAGTATTATGATCAGTATCTCAGGGATTCGTCCCATTACACTCCTACCGACTCATCTTTCTTCAGCTTCCTCCACATCACCCGTCTCTCTGCACTTTCCTTCACAAAACTACTATTACTCTTCTCGACCACTTCCAGGTTACTAGCGTTGTAGCTGATCAGTACCACTTTCACCAACACTTCCTTCTCACTGTGGTTTGAAATCTACAGCTTCTGCCTCGAGTCATACCCATTACTCAGTTGGGTCCTGCTCGAAACTATCTTTTTGCTACTAATATCAAAAGCATTCCCTATCTTGATGGTAATGTTTTAATCTCGTGGAGTGTGATCGACCGAGTCTTCGCCAATGAACTCGAGTGACGAATCTGCCGAGTCTTCCTTGAACACTCTGACAGTGCCTTTGGGTATTGCGATCCCCAAACCATTGTCCTTAGAGTTTAGGAAATGAATGGTACTGGCTGCTTTTAGATTGTCTTCGGTATACCCTCCGGAATTCACAGTAATAACAAAGTATTTACTGATACTGATGTGACGCACTGGGATGAACTCAATTTGCTTTTTTGATGACTCGTTAATATTCACTTTCCTGCTCAGAGAATACATGTGATAGTCAGCGAAGGATTTCTCCGTGAAGCCTCCGACGTTTGTTCCACCCTTCGCTAAAAAGACCAGGTTAACAGGAGTCTGCCGCTGGTTGCTATTGACATCACCCGCTATCAGCTTGACAGTCGCATTCTCATATTTCTTCCCGCTGTTGTTGTCTATTGTTACCCAACCATTAAGGTCGAGGGATGTCTATTCGGGGTTGAGGGTTGCTAGGTAGTCAGCATTCCAGTTGAACCCGTTAGCTCGATAAGCTAGTTGACAATCCGTCATGATCTTTTGATTAGAGTTAATTTTCCATACAAGTGTTGGCTGGGTTAGCATTCCTTGAGGGAGATCCGGGACTGAGACTGAGGCAACAGAATCATATATACTGACACCTCTTGATGTTTTAATTAGGAAAGCGGGTTGGTAGGCGAGAAGAATGCCTTTGACATTTTTGGCGCTCAGTCCCTGTACAATATCGATGGAGACTTCCTTGTTGATATAGTTTTTGAGAAGCTCGTATTTAGAGGCAAGGTTGTTCTAGAAATTCTGTTCATAGACCTGCAAGGGAATATTTTTGTCCAGTGCTTTGAAGGTAACGGTTTCAGCCTGAATGGTGGCTGCGACATCCGTAAAGTAAAGGTCAGAGACGCCCTGCTCCAAATTGATGCTGCGTACGTCCTTGACCATGGCGAAGTTTCCATTGTAGACAGTGATGGTAAGGTTGACATGCTTATCGACAGCTGAACCAAAGCAGACCAGGATTAGAAGAGAATAGACAGTGATGCTGTTTATGCTCATAGGTACGTGGTTTATTGAAGTGGAGTGTTATATTTTAGCTGTGAGCTCTATATAGAAGTCAGGTAAATAGAGTAGATATACGGATAAGGTGGTATTGGATACCAGGAAAGATAGAGCAAGGATGAAGGAAGGTAGGGGCGGCGCGGAAGAGTTTTTTTGTGAGGTTTAGTATTGATAGGGCGAGAAACTTTACTAGGCAGACGAGAGGAGGGTGAGAGGCTAGGTTTTGTTCTAGCTTTCTGAAAGTTGCCCATGCCCTGTTCTATCAATCAATTCCCGACTTGCTTTTACTTTAGTTTGAAATTTCTGCAATTGAAACTAATAATTGCTCAAAATATATACATCCACCTTTCCACACTCAAAATGTCCAAAACTAAACTCATGGAACTCGAGATCGCAGAAGCCACCATCTTCTTCCTCCTCAGGCAGAAGTTCTGGCAGTCCCTCGAAGACTACTCCCGCGAAGCCTTCAAGAAAACCAATGACCCTTTCTTCGTCTTCTGGAAGGCCTTCGCCTGTTTCAAATTGGGAGACCCCAATAACTCCATCAACGAGCTAGCCACTATCCAGCAGAAAAAATAGATCTCATATGCTGCCTATGTCGCCCTCATCTACTATCATAACCAAGCAAGGAACATCGACAAGGTACACCCCTCTTTTCGATCGTGAACCCACCTCTATTGATATGTTTAAAATATTCTTCAGGAATAACTTGAGCTCCTCAAAAGCAAGGAAAGATAGGAACGGAGAAATGGAGCCGATAAGGCTTTTATCCAGGCTGCGTACTTCTATATGAATGTGGGCGAGTACCGCAGAGCAGCAGACCTCCTGGCCGAAAAGAATTCTAAAAACATGGGGTTCCGTATCGCTAAGTGCTGGCTCGACTTCACGAACCCTGAAAATAACAAGCCAGAAGCCCTCGAAGAAGAAGTCGAAAAACTATACATGTAGAAGGATCGCGTGGTTCCAAAGATCGAGATCTTCGTCTTGAGAGCACAACTATGTAGCGCTCTAAAAAAATTCGATGAAGCTTTGAAATCCGTGAATGAAGGTTCTGTGTTTTACCCAGATTACCTGCCACTACTGAATGAGAAATGCACTTGCCACATGGCCCTGACCCAGTGGGAACAATTCTTTGAAGTTGCCAGAGAAATTATAGAAAAGGACCCCACCAATATCCTTGCATGCAAATGCATCGCCTTCAATGAACTAGCTCGCGAAGGCAACATCGATGGGGCTTTTATGAAGCTTAAAGAGTTGGAGAACATCATTGAGAGGAAAGAAGCCAAGAATACCAACTTACTGTACGAAATCGCCCACCTTTTCTCGAGAATCTCGGGGCGGAACCTTAAAATCGTCAACCTTCTTCAGAGATTCATCGGAAAGTGCAGAAAGCTGGACCCTCTCAACGCAGATTACGCCGTCTAAATGGCCAACCAGTACCTTATGATCGGAGACTTAGAAAAAGCCTATCAAACATTTTAGGAAGCCTCGACCCTTGATCCTTCTAAAATCGAGGCTATTTCAGGAATGATCGAATGTAAAATTAACCAAGGTGAGATGGACGATGCCGAAAAACAGATAGAATTCGTGAACTAGCTACAGGCCAGTATCGGCCAAAACAGCACCATTGCCTTCCTCGAGGCTCTGCTGTCTATCCGAAAGCCCAACTCTGGTTCTCATGATGACTTCATGCACTCCATGTCATTCGTTGATAATGCCCTCAAAACTCAGATCAACTACAGCAAAACCTTAACATCAGGCTTCAGTTTCTATTCTAAACTCAATCCAAACTTCCTCTATAGTCTAGCAGAGCTCTACCTCCATCATATATCTATGAAATAAATGATGAGAGGTACTTAGAGCAATAGCCAAGGTTCCCCTGTCGGCAAAGGCTTGAAGTTGTTGGAGAGTCTGCTTAAGCATATTCCTGGGTTCCTCCCAGCCTATCTTCTCATGGCCAAGGGTAAACTTGCTGCTGGAAATGAAGTGGATGCTAGTTCTTGCATTGAAAGGGTTCTTCAGTTTGACCCGAAGAACGAATAGGGTTACATCTTGGAAGCGATGATCAAATCGAAGAAAAAGGATTTTGAGGGAGCTATGTCGAGTCTGCAAGAAGCTATATCGCATAACTTTAAAATTAGGGAAAATCCTCTCTTCATGCTGATCAAAGGTGAGATCGAGTATGAAATCAAAGACTTTGTCACTGCAGAGATGACGATGGAGCAGACTGCCAACCTGCAGAGTATAAAAGACAAAGAGGTGCCTGCTGAGATTAAAAGATATAAGGTTCTAAGCTTCAGCGACAAAGACCGCTGTTCAATCTACTTGCTGTTGGCCAAGTGTTATGCAAAAAACAAAAAGACCAAAGAATCCAAATCAATCATGACCCAGGCGATCGGAGAATTTGTAGGCACTTCAGAGGAAGTAAATGTCTTGTTGACGAATGCAATGATTTCGTTGGAGACAGGCGATATCAAAAAAGCTATCAGCATCCTTAAGGCAGTCAAAAGTGACTCTGCCTATTTTGTTGAGAGTAGGAAAATGCTGGCTGACATCCACCTCAACTCCCTCAAAAGTCGAAAGAACTACGCCAGGTGTTACTATGAGATCATCGAGACTGATCCCTCCTTCGAAAACTATAAACTATACGGTGATGCTCTGATCAAAATCAATGAGCCTGAGGATGCAGCAGTCGCCTATGCGAAGGGCTATGAGCTTAATCGTGAAAATGAAGGTATAATCAGGGATCTGGGCAGAGCTTACTCTATGTCACACGACTACGAAACAGCTATCAAATTCTATGAAAGTAATCTGCAGAATATCAAGAGAGTAGATCTGGCCTTAGACCTTGCTAAGCTTTACATCCAGCTGAAAAGATACGAAAAGGCAGAGGTCCTCCTGAACATAGATCAGTTCAATGAGCAGGACGACACAACAATGGAGAAAATAAAACAGAACGTGGAAGGCTTCTATACTCTCTACAAACTCTACCTCAAAAAACAAGGAGTGTTGGATTATACCCCCAACTAAAACGCCAAGAAGGCTATCAAGAAATGTATGAGTGAGCAGCAAAAAGTCCTTGCGAAGGCGAAGGAGTAAGGTGGAAATGTTCTTGAGGAAAAGAAACATTTGTCTAACCTCCTATATGACTTTGCCAGCTACCTCAATAACTATGAGAAGAGGAACATCGAAAACACAATCCATGCTCTTGTGGAGTGTCTGAGACTTTATTCCGAGCACGAGAAAGCCTTAGAATTGTTATGCACAGAGTATCTCAAGCAAAATGAAAAGGAAAAGTGTCAGCATCATTGTGAGCTTTTACTGAAGGTGAACCCTAAGAACGACCAAGCTAGTTTTATTCTGGCTGAGATCATGCTCAAAAACAACCAGTATGAAAAGGCAATAGAACAGTTCAAGAAGATCCTGACTGAAAAGCCTGGGAACTATCCTGTGCTAGCCAAATTGATCGACTTTTTCAGGAGAAACAACGAGCTTGAAAAAGCCAAGACGTATCTCGATGCAGCCCAGAGCAAAGCTAGCAACACTAACGATGCTGGCCTGTGTTTCTGCAGAGGGCTTTACAACAAATATGTACGCAACCCCAGGGAAGCTCTCAGCGAGTTCAACAAAGGTAAGAAACTCATCTCAGCATAATGACCTAAACTTAATACTTTACAGCCAAGAAATCAATTCGTTATGCTGAGGATTCTCTGTACCACATGATCGACATCTACTTAAACCCCGACCAAGACATGTACTACTCCTGCATCGAGGAGAAGACCAGGATGGTGGATCCTGAGAACATCAGGGTGTGCGAGAACCTGCTGCGGGAAATGCAGACACGAGCGTCTAGCCACCGGTTTACAGTGATGGAAGCATACGTGACGATCATGAGCAACAAACCATACAACAACGAAGATGTGACCAAAAAGTTGGTGGAACTGCTGAAAACCGTAAACAATTGTCATTAAATAAAAATATGGGAGGAGTTTCGTACATATCTTGGTAGAGGAGTGACTTCGCACCTGCAATGTTCGGAATAGCGATTTTGAAGTTCCTCGCTAAGAAGGAGACTGAGGCCAAGAATTTCCTGAAACTCCTTGCCAAAAAACCCTACGACAGCGAATGCGGAGAGGAGCTGTAGAAAGCCTGGCTGCTCCACGCTGAGTCCTTCATTAAGGTACTGCACCTCCAATAACCACCATACGACTCAGATCCAAAAATATGATAATGCTGAAGAGACTCTTCGGATGACTCTTAAAGAAAACAAGTCATGCGGCAAAGCTGAGTAATTCATGGGGCTGATCAAGGAAAAAGAACAGGCCTACGTGGATGCAGCCAACCACTATGACAACGCATATAATCTGACGTTGAGGAAGTCTGTATCTATCGGTTATCGGCTGGCTTTCAACTACCTGAAAGCGAAACGCTACATAGAGTGCATCGAGATCTGCAGAAACATCTTGGAACAGTACCCGAACTACCCGAACTTGGAAAAATAGGTACTGGAGAAAGCCATTCTTGCCTTGAAATGACAGGAGAGATCACATATTCTGAGGTAGCAATTATGATTGATTGTCAAGGTTGATTCGTAGTCTGGCGTAAAATATCATAACAGATGATTGGATAGAATCGGGATGTCTGGAGAGTATCAACGGATAGATAGGGGGATACGAGTCCTTTATTTTGATTCTGTGGGGAGTGAGGATTTCATCAAATAAATCCTAAGGTTCTCGATTTTAGATGGGATGGGATGTATGGCTTCTATCTCAATATCTTGAGTCCTCCCAAGACTTCCTCATGCTTGCTTATCGCGCTCTTGTCGATCATCCTATTGACCTATCAAATATAGATCTCCCTCCTTTCGCGATTAAGAGTGCCGGGCAGATAATTACTACCCTGGCATCCTAGCCCCGAAATGTGCAGGAAATCGTTAATGGCCGGTAAGGACGATGGATGTACTTTGTTGATGTTGGCCAGCACCGGCACAGAGTTGGCTGAAAGTTGTTTGTTCTCTTTGAACTGGTAGGTATCCATAATATCTTCGATGTGGTTTATTTTTTTGTGCAGCGGAGTCGAGTATTTTTGCTGGATGTTGACTACCCTGGTGTCCGTGCGCTTCAAGGAATTCGTTTAGTTGGGACGCAACTTGCTTTCGACCTCAAACACGGGGCTCCTGCATGCGCCACCATTCCATTAAACTTGCACTGTGCCTAATCAGTTGAGTTACCTTGCATACGCAGCCAGCTTTTGTCGGATTTTGGCATAGTCGGTCTCCACTTGTGCGATATTGACTAAACTTATCCTCTGCTTTTCGTGGGCCACGAGCTTGTGTATCATGCGGCCGATCTCCTTCCTGGTAGCATTGCTCTGGGATCTGTGGAAAGAACCTGCGACTATTTCGAGGCCTGGTACTTTGAGGATTGCCTCTGGTTCGATATTGATAGAAATGAACTGGGACATGAGGCTGTACAGTAATGTGGATAATAGGAATTTTAGAATAGAAATAGTTGTTATTAGACTGTTTTCTCTGGCATATTCTTTTAGATGGCTCTTGCTTGGAGATTTTCTGGATGGGTCAAGGTCTTAGCAGACATCCACTTACTTTTAAATAATTCAATGCAATCACAATAGCACATACCCCCTTCCCTAACCACCCCATAATATTAAAAATCCCCCATTATTCCTTTAATCCCTAAGTCTCGTTCTCTTCTTTCACAAACTAGCCATCATTAACACACTCACAATGGACAACATGAGTATGTGCATCTTCTGGAGCCACGAATGCTACTTCATCTTCAGGTCCTGGGAAACCAAGTAAAACGATCAGGGGCTCTTTGTGCTTGCCTGCTTTATTTGCATGCTGTTTGCCTTGATTACTACCTTCAATACCAAACTTAAGCGAATCATTATTCAAAAGTTATCGCCTACAAGATGCTGTGAGTCTGGGCCAGTCTCTAGTGAGCGTAGAGGAATCAACTCGGAGGAGGACACTCACTTAATTGAGGGGAGGAAAGTAGTGGTGTCTGGGAACTACAAACTGCGGGCAGGTCTTTGCGTCTTCTATGTGTACTATGGATTTGTGCACATCACTACAATGTTGCTGATAATGACGATGAACGGATATGTGAATGTGGCGCTGGTGGTGGGGACGTGTATGGGATACTCGGTATTCGAGGAAAATAGGTCAAAAGCAGAACAGGCAGACGATGAATTGCCCGTGAATTGTTGCGCCGAGTCGTGAATGCCTTCGGATTGTTGCCATGATTAATTTGCATGAGATGATGAGTTTAATATCTATATCGCCAGTACCTAGCAAAACAACAGAAATCCACATACTTTCAAACAGCCAATCTCACCCACACTCACATGCTGCATCCAGCAATCAGTAGAATACTCATTCAATTCAGATTCTTTCAATAGACTTTGTACTTTCTGATCAGGAACTAGAACCTGTCGTCTATCTGTGTAGCCGCAGAAATGTGCTTCTACAGATTTAGTCTGACTGAACTCATACTCCTCTTATCGCTTTTATTGCTGCTTGCGGAAAATAATTTATTGGTCTTATTCGGAGCAAGACTAACGATTGAGGAAACACGTATTTGTTGCGAGTTGTCTGCGATTGCTGCGAACGATTTCCGAAGGGTCTGCCCGTCAGATCCTTATCGCCTTTTATTAGAGGAGACGTTGTGAGACTACTTTATAGGATTGGGAAGCGAAGGGTTGTTAGGGATGACTGATGCCTTTTTAGGGTTGAAGCAGGTGGTTCTGTGGCTGTGTGATCGAGGAATGGCAGAGTCGGACTTAGATGGGTATTTGTAGGTTGGTTCATCGTAATAGTCAATAAAGTTGAGACTGAGGATGGGATTGACGGAAAGGAGAGCTTTCTCTTTGTAAATGGTACGCATGTAGCGAGGGAACTTGTAATATGAGTTTATAAGTGCAGATCGAAGTGTGTATGCTGAGTTTATTGAATGATGTAGTAGGAAAGCCTGATCATGAATCATTGTGGTCTTTAGGCGAATAAGATGAGCATTCAGCTCTACTTACAATCTGTGTCTTTATTGTTTGGATATCGCTCTGTCTAGAATTAACACCGGGCCACTGGCCCTTCTTCGCCTTTCGATATCCATATTGATTATTTTCCTTCCCGGTTTACCTGCTTCCGACTGCTTCTATTTGCTGTGCCTGGCTCCCCTTTCTTTCTACTCATCCTTCTCTAACTTAATTGCAACATGTACTCATATTCGCCAGCCTATCCGAGGAGTTGCTATCCGTGCCGATCACATATCTGGTACCCTTGCATTCGCTGGCATTCTCAGATTATATTCTTCACCGACTTCGCTCCGACCTACTTATAAATATTCAACTCCTCTTCAACATTCTGATCTCCCCTGACAAAAAGTATGTCATCGCTGCTGCGATAATGGTACGATTGGAAGATTTGTTCTCGACAATCAGACGAAGTACTTATTATGGACCTACCTGGTACGCGAGGTATTTATCAGAGTACTAATCGCCAAGGCTGTGAATGGACACTTTAACCTACTCCTCAAGATTTTTTTATTTTTTATCACCCACAGTTTGTGATCATGGGCTGGAACATAGCACTGTAGATTTATCTGTCTGCTGGGAGTCAGTGGATCTAAATGCTGATGCTTCTCGAATAGTGTTGGTGTGCACCCACAAAAACACACATCACAGCCTAGCATGACCAGACTGATGTTCCTATTTTCTAGAGCAGTGGGCAGGGATCTACCAGTAATCATGTACACTTTCAAACTGTACCAGATGCATCTCTTAAAGTGTCTGCGAAGGCTATTCTCGGGAAATTCTCACAGATCGAGTGTCTATTGCCTGTTCCAAATTCGTGTCTGGTTGATTGTCAATCATTTAGAAGGACGTATGCGCTCGATGCTCGACAGGTTATCAGTTGATCGAGGGCTGCGATATATGTTATGTGATGGTTAGATTGCTCAATTGGACTTTGCGATCCAATGTATGAGTTTAGCTATGGGAAGAGTGTGAGTTTTTAGGATAACTTCGTTTGTGGATGGAGATATTGGAGCTAGTGACTTTTATTTTGTTGGGTGTGACATTATGAAAGTCATGATGAAGAACCAATATGGTATATGCAGGTAATGAAAGCATGATATCACACGATCGTCTGAAAAGTGAGCAATATATTAGACTCGATAAACGATCGAGATTAACATTTGTGAAGAAAATAAAGGAATACTCAGTTAAACAAAAACCCGAATGCCTCAATCATTTTATCCACTGTCTTAGATTAAGCTGGTTCGCTGGCCACTTTTACCTGATGCTCCCCTCCTTTGATTGGTGTCGCCTCGATGTAGTACAGTGTCATCTTGTTCATCACCTGTACAATCCCTGTGTATCTCTTCTCTGCTCTTCTCCTCAACAGCCAACGCTAGAATTGCTCAAGCTTTAACCTCTTCAGTACCACCTGTTTGGAGTACTTCTGATGAACGATATTAGAGTCATAAAATTACTCGATATTGTGGATATTCTGGAGTGACTGAGGTATTTAGATGAACTTAAAAATATCTCTGGCTATGGGGAGAATGATTCTTCGTTTTCCAGATGTTTAGGTCTTAATGTTGATGGCAAGAGTGGCATAGTATTAGGAGTGGTTGAATCGGGGGAAGTAGATCTACTGGATGAGGAACTGTGCGGGAGGCAAGTTGGGGATGTGGATTTGGGTTGGTCTGGCGATTAGCCGTTATTCTAAAGCATCAAGTTTGGGAGAAGAGAACATCGATGTTTAATGAGCAATTTGAATTACGTGACTAAAGGCTTACCTTCAGCTACTTGAAGGCAGTATTTGATAGATTCATGAACTTAATGTTCACGCGCACAAGCTTACCCTTCTCATAATTGTCCACAACTGTATACCGAGTGCACACGCTCAAGTAGTCGCTGTGGTAGATGTGTTTGTTCTCACCTATCTTCTGCTAAAATAACTTTACATAACCACTACTCCTCCCGTACTCTTCACTTAGGTAAAACAGTCGGTAGCAGCTGTAGCGGTTCAATCCCACGTTCCCAGGCGTCTAACTCTCCGATTTCAACTAAACTTTAGCCGGAGAAAAGGGGCACTCCTTGGAAAGCTCATTCTGTAATTTCTAATTAAAAGTAAGAGGAGATAGGTACTCTTTCGCTCTGAGTTGCCTTTTCACCTCGAGCTTATCCTGAATCAAAGAGGATAGTTTTTACAGCCTGCTCAGAAGGCTGACAAGAAAATCAGAGTTCTCTTCTTAATTGGGGATCGAAACTTAGCTTGAAGAGGTGTGGAGTAGTTTCTAGGTATTGGAAAAGTAGTTAGACACTTTCGACTTGAGTTCGTAGAATTTCAAAAATATCTAATCGTCTTGCTGTTTAACTTACTTAAGAGACTAGACGACCCGATCTAGTGTGAGAGGCAGGCTAGATGATATCTCAATAAATTTATTCTCAAGCTAAGATAATCTTGAAGCAGGTTGAGCTTATTTATGATGGGCAGGAGGGATTTGAATTTAGTATTTGACAGGAGGAACAGTGTGAGTCTCAAGGTTATATCGATCTGTCTGGTATTGTTATGAGATGCTATCTGAAATAGCATTAAAAAGATTGTTCATCAACTATCGTTGTTGATTAGAAGCTGAAGATCCAGAAGCGAAAAGAGAGCTAGGCAAAACAGCAGAGCCGAATCCAGAACCAGAAAGTTGCTTGAGAAAAGACGAATGCTACAATACAGGTGGGAGAAAAGATTGCGAAATATTTGAAGATTAGATCTCACCAAAGTCATCGAATGCTGGGGATAGAGGAGGAATGAGAACAGGATCAAGAGAACGAATAGGAAAAGGCTAGGAGGAAATAATATTGACGGAACTCTCCACTCCTTTGCTCTTGTTGCTGCTCACAGATCCAAAGTCTGACAAGTTGTGCTCTTCGTTCTTAACTGACTTGACTGACTTTTCCTTCATTTGGAAACCACTGAATCCAAGGTCCTGTTGTTGAGACTGTCCTGGTCTGCCCATGTTCACGGAAGGCTCAAGACTGGACTTCATGTTGTCGCCAAAGTCTGAGAAGTTCAGCGACTCTTTTGGCTTGCCCATGTTCACGGAACTCTCCACTCCTTTGCTCTTGTTGCTGCTCACAGATCCAAAGTCTGACAAGTTGTGCTCTTCGTTCTTAACTGACTTGACTGACTTTTCCTTCATTTGGAAACCACTGAATCCAAGGTCCTGTTGTTGAGACTGTCCTGGTCTGCCCATGTTCACGGAAGGCTCAAGACTGGACTTCATGTTGTCGCCAAAGTCTGAGAAGTTCAGCGACTCTTTTGGCTTGCCCATGTTCACGGAACTCTCCACTCCTTTGCTCTTGTTGCTGCTCACAGATCCAAAGTCTGACAAGTTGTGCTCTTCGTTCTTAACTGACTTGACTGACTTTTCCTTCATTTGGAAACCACTGAATCCAAGGTCCTGTTGTTGAGACTGTCCTGGTCTGCCCATGTTCACGGAAGGCTCAAGACTGGACTTCATGTTGTCGCCAAAGTCTGAGAAGTTCAGCGACTCTTTTGGCTTGCCCATGTTCACGGAAGGCTCAAGACTGGACTTCATGTTGTCGCCAAAGTCTGAGAAGTTCAGCGACTCTTTTGGCTTGCCCATGTTCACGGAACTCTCCACTCCTTTGCTCTTGTTGCTGCTCACAGATCCAAAGTCTGACAAGTTGTGCTCTTCGTTCTTAACTGACTTGACTGACTTTTCCTTCATTTGGAAACCACTGAATCCAAGGTCCTGTTGTTGAGACTGTCCTGGTCTGCCCATGTTCACGGAAGGCTCAAGACTGGACTTCATGTTGTCGCCAAAGTCTGAGAAGTTCAGCGACTCTTTTGGCTTGCCCATGTTCACGGAACTCTCCACTCCTTTGCTCTTGTTGCTGCTCACAGATCCAAAGTCTGACAAGTTGTGCTCTTCGTTCTTAACTGACTTGACTGACTTTTCCTTCATTTGGAAACCACTGAATCCAAGGTCCTGTTGTTGAGACTGTCCTGGTCTGCCCATGTTCACGGAAGGCTCAAGACTGGACTTCATGTTGTCGCCAAAGTCTGAGAAGTTCAGCGACTCTTTTGGCTTGCCCATGTTCACGGAACTCTCCACTCCTTTGCTCTTGTTGCTGCTCACAGATCCAAAGTCTGACAAGTTGTGCTCTTCGTTCTTAACTGACTTGACTGACTTTTCCTTCATTTGGAAACCACTGAATCCAAGGTCCTGTTGTTGAGACTGTCCTGGTCTGCCCATGTTCACGGAAGGCTCAAGACTGGACTTCATGTTGTCGCCAAAGTCTGAGAAGTTCAGCGACTCTTTTGGCTTGCCCATGTTCACGGAAGGCTCAAGACTGGACTTCATGTTGTCGCCAAAGTCTGAGAAGTTCAGCGACTCTTTTGGCTTGCCCATGTTCACGGAAGGCTCAAGACTGGACTTCATGTTGTCGCCAAAGTCTGAGAAGTTCAGCGACTCTTTTGGCTTGCCCATGTTCACGGAACTCTCCACTCCTTTGCTCTTGTTGCTGCTCACAGATCCAAAGTCTGACAAGTTGTGCTCTTCGTTCTTAACTGACTTGACTGACTTTTCCTTCATTTGGAAACCACTGAATCCAAGGTCCTGTTGTTGAGACTGTCCTGGTCTGCCCATGTTCACGGAAGGCTCAAGACTGGACTTCATGTTGTCGCCAAAGTCTGAGAAGTTCAGCGACTCTTTTGGCTTGCCCATGTTCACGGAACTCTCCACTCCTTTGCTCTTGTTGCTGCTCACAGATCCAAAGTCTGACAAGTTGTGCTCTTCGTTCTTAACTGACTTGACTGACTTTTCCTTCATTTGGAAACCACTGAATCCAAGGTCCTGTTGTTGAGACTGTCCTGGTCTGCCCATGTTCACGGAAGGCTCAAGACTGGACTTCATGTTGTCGCCAAAGTCTGAGAAGTTCAGCGACTCTTTTGGCTTGCCCATGTTCACGGAACTCTCCACTCCTTTGCTCTTGTTGCTGCTCACAGATCCAAAGTCTGACAAGTTGTGCTCTTCGTTCTTAACTGACTTGACTGACTTTTCCTTCATTTGGAAACCACTGAATCCAAGGTCCTGTTGTTGAGACTGTCCTGGTCTGCCCATGTTCACGGAAGGCTCAAGACTGGACTTCATGTTGTCGCCAAAGTCTGAGAAGTTCAGCGACTCTTTTGGCTTGCCCATGTTCACGGAACTCTCCACTCCTTTGCTCTTGTTGCTGCTCACAGATCCAAAGTCTGACAAGTTGTGCTCTTCGTTCTTAACTGACTTGACTGACTTTTCCTTCATTTGGAAACCACTGAATCCAAGGTCCTGTTGTTGAGACTGTCCTGGTCTGCCCATGTTCACGGAAGGCTCAAGACTGGACTTCATGTTGTCGCCAAAGTCTGAGAAGTTCAGCGACTCTTTTGGCTTGCCCATGTTCACGGAAGGCTCAAGACTGGACTTCATGTTGTCGCCAAAGTCTGAGAAGTTCAGCGACTCTTTTGGCTTGCCCATGTTCACGGAAGGCTCAAGACTGGACTTCATGTTGTCGCCAAAGTCTGAGAAGTTCAGCGACTCTTTTGGCTTGCCCATGTTCACGGAAGGCTCAAGACTGGACTTCATGTTGTCGCCAAAGTCTGAGAAGTTCAGCGACTCTTTTGGCTTGCCCATGTTCACGGAACTCTCCACTCCTTTGCTCTTGTTGCTGCTCACAGATCCAAAGTCTGACAAGTTGTGCTCTTCGTTCTTAACTGACTTGACTGACTTTTCCTTCATTTGGAAACCACTGAATCCAAGGTCCTGTTGTTGAGACTGTCCTGGTCTGCCCATGTTCACGGAAGGCTCAAGACTGGACTTCATGTTGTCGCCAAAGTCTGAGAAGTTCAGCGACTCTTTTGGCTTGCCCATGTTCACGGAAGGCTCAAGACTGGACTTCATGTTGTCGCCAAAGTCTGAGAAGTTCAGCGACTCTTTTGGCTTGCCCATGTTCACGGAAGGCTCAAGACTGGACTTCATGTTGTCGCCAAAGTCTGAGAAGTTCAGCGACTCTTTTGGCTTGCCCATGTTCACGGAACTCTCCACTCCTTTGCTCTTGTTGCTGCTCACAGATCCAAAGTCTGACAAGTTGTGCTCTTCGTTCTTAACTGACTTGACTGACTTTTCCTTCATTTGGAAACCACTGAATCCAAGGTCCTGTTGTTGAGACTGTCCTGGTCTGCCCATGTTCACGGAAGGCTCAAGACTGGACTTCATGTTGTCGCCAAAGTCTGAGAAGTTCAGCGACTCTTTTGGCTTGCCCATGTTCACGGAAGGCTCAAGACTGGACTTCATGTTGTCGCCAAAGTCTGAGAAGTTCAGCGACTCTTTTGGCTTGCCCATGTTCACGGAAGGCTCAAGACTGGACTTCATGTTGTCGCCAAAGTCTGAGAAGTTCAGCGACTCTTTTGGCTTGCCCATGTTCACGGAACTCTCCACTCCTTTGCTCTTGTTGCTGCTCACAGATCCAAAGTCTGACAAGTTGTGCTCTTCGTTCTTAACTGACTTGACTGACTTTTCCTTCATTTGGAAACCACTGAATCCAAGGTCCTGTTGTTGAGACTGTCCTGGTCTGCCCATGTTCACGGAAGGCTCAATGTTGTCGCCAAAGTCTGAGAAGTTCAGCGACTCTTTTGGCTTGCCCATGTTCACGGAAGGCTCAAGACTGGACTTCATGTTGTCGCCAAAGTCTGAGAAGTTCAGCGACTCTTTTGGCTTGCCCATGTTCACGGAACTCTCACTCCTTTGCTCTTGTTGCTCACAGATCCAAAGTCTGACAAGTTGTGCTCTCGTTCTTAACTGACTTGACTGACTTTTCCTTCATTTGGAAACCACTGAATCCAAGGTCCTGTTGTTGAGACTGTCCTGGTCTGCCCATGTTCACGGAAGGCTCAAGACTGGACTTCATGTTGTCGCCAAAGTCTGAGAAGTTCAGCGACTCTTTTGGCTTGCCCATGTTCACGGAAGGCTCAAGACTGGACTTCATGTTGTCGCCAAAGTCTGAGAAGTTCAGCGACTCTTTTGGCTTGCCCATGTTCACGGAACTCTCCACTCCTTTGCTCTTGTTGCTGCTCACAGATCCAAAGTCTGACAAGTTGTGCTCTTCGTTCTTAACTGACTTGACTGACTTTTCCTTCATTTGGAAACCACTGAATCCAAGGTCCTGTTGTTGAGACTGTCCTGGTCTGCCCATGTTCACGGAAGGCTCAAGACTGGACTTCATGTTGTCGCCAAAGTCTGAGAAGTTCAGCGACTCTTTTGGCTTGCCCATGTTCACGGAACTCTCCACTCCTTTGCTCTTGTTGCTGCTCACAGATCCAAAGTCTGACAAGTTGTGCTCTTCGTTACTCTCTTTTTTTCCTTTTTTTTCTTCAAAATTCTCTTTTTCTCTTTTGCCTTACTTTTATATGTACTCCTCATTTCCTATAACCACACTCCAATCCATACTCCCTTTATCATGCGTAATACTCTCTTCCCTTATCCATGAGATCTCTGCCTCTAAGTCAAACCTGTCTATTTAATTAGTTTCTGTTTTTTGTATCTGTATGCCTTTTATGAGTGCGTTGATATCTTCGATGCTGTCTCTTCCATAGTCTCTGCGGGGAGAGTCACAGGATGACTGCATGCCTAGATTGTTGTTATTTTTTGCGTCCATAGATCAGAGTGATTACTGTGTAGTGTAGTCAGCTTGTCTTTTCCTAGTTTTATATTCAAATAGTAAAGGCTTTGGTTTCTTATTTATATTTTTTGTGCATGAATTTTGAATTAGTTCTAGTGATTACCCTTCATCATCTATGCGGTGTGATGACTTGACGAGCATACTCTTTGCTTGGGAAGTATGGAATAACTTGGATTGAGAACTTGGCGATCTTGTAGTATATCGTAGTTCAATCATCAGACTTCCGAACCATCCATGATCGACTACTTACTTTTGCCTCGCGAATAACTGTTCCTCAGTCCAGCCCTTTGCTCGCTTCTCCAAAGATTTCTTTGACGTACTCGGCTGAGTTGTTGTCAAATCCCCCCTCCATTCTTTTTCTCTGGTTTTTCAATTTAATGATCTTGAGATGGCTTTCCTTCAGCA